>RWJN01000345.1:0-37227 GCA_004332605.1 Steccherinum ochraceum
GTCACCCGCCGTCACGACGTGATGGAGCGTTACCATCTGCTGCAGCTGCTGGCGGCTGCCGTCAACTTTGAAACCCCCTATTGTAACGCCACTTTGAAGCGTGAATGCACACTACAGTACCCAACTCCTCTCGAATATCTCACAGGAACAGAAGTATCTCCTATGGTCTACCGACGATGCAAGTACTTGTCGATTCGTGCCTACAGAGCAGTATGGTGGAGGGACATTCCGCTCAACCACGTGTAAACATCCACCTGTGGAACGACAGGTACGACGATCTCAATCCCGTACAGGCTCCCACCAGACATCCGCCGTATCCTTCACGTCACCACCCTTCCTCCGCCTCGTGCTCTTCAGATCCGACATCCGATCATGCCCAATACCAACCACTGCCCCATCCTCCCCCACTACGAACCGCCACGTCGCCTCCGAAAGGCCCGGTTCCATCATCTCGAAACCCGTCTTATTCTCTCCATGTCCGTACGGAAAGAGGTAGGGAAACTGCGCTCGGAACTCTCCTGGGTGACCTCCGGGTAAAGGCGACAAGCGAATGTGAGAGCCCCAGATTCCGGGATGAGATGCATATAGGTTGTTGGGTGAGGAGGAGGGGGAGGGAGAGTCGATGTGGGTGAAGGCGTCTAGGACAGCGGGACAATCTGCGATTGTGCTCTTCGAGGTGCAGAGGGTGACTGTGCCGTAGGCTGGGTTGGAGTAGGTGCCTGCGTAGGTTGTAGAGAGGAGCACGGTAGCGTTGGTGTCGCTTGCCGCCGGAGAGGAAGAGTGAGATGAGTGTTGGTTGGTGAAGTCGGCGAAGAGGCTGAGGTAAAACGACAATCTGGTCAGATCCTTGTCGTATTAGTGGCAAGGGAAGTCTACTCACTGAGGCGGGTTCTCTTCCTTGATCCCTAGAAGCTCCGCGGCGATCCTGAACGCGATCGCGTTTGTCACCTTATCCTTCGCAGACGCATTCACAAGCACCACAAGCCCAATCTGTTCTTTCGGCAACCACGCAAGCAAACTCGTAATTCCCGGAACTCCACCAGGATGCCAAATGATCTCGTGGCCATAATACGACATCCTGGACCAACCGATCCCGTATCCAGCGATAGACAATCCAGCGTCGAGCGGCTTGGGGAATTGGATTGCGTGTGGGGTGGTAATCGCTTCAAGAACGGCCGGTGGAATGATTGGGGTGCGAGAGGTGGGGTGTGTGCCGTGATTGAGGAGAATTTTCAGCCATTGTGTCTACAGAGCGAGATGAACATGAGATGAAGAGTCAATGAAAATTGGACGCTGACCAGATCTTCCACGTTGGAGATTACACCCATAGGTCCAGCGGCGAGTCTCATCCTGTCTTCTGCGAACCAGTAGGGCATGAGTCTGCCTTTTCCGGTCCAGCCTTGGCTGAAGCGACCTCTCTTGGCTGCCTTTCTTGAGGAGAACGTGGATGAGGTCATGTTGGCAAGATCAAAGATGCGAGTTTGCACGAAATCCACATAGCTCATGCATGAGAATCGTGATATTATTTCAGCAGCGAGCATATAGAACTGAGCATCTAGCATGAGTCATGGACAGAAGCATTGGAGCTCTTGAGTTCTCTCACCTGGTTGCTGTAGGACCACTGCTCCCGCAGCTCAAAAGTTGATCGAAGCGTTCTCATTCGCTGAACTATATCTAAGGGCGAGTCGGTCGGTCGGTAACTGTGGTCATGGCTGCAGGTATCTTTGAACACGCACATCGAGCCGAATCATTCCGTGCGGTAACTCACCTGAACAGACCAGACACATGCGATAGCACATCCCTAATGTTCGCCTTCTCGCTCGTCCACGCGTCCATCAGCTTCCAATCGTCTTGAAGTAGGTCAGCGATCTTCGTGTGCCAATCGAACTGTGTGACGGAGGGCGGGAGCGCGGTTCGGTTCTTGCCCTGAACGAAGTCGTCCATGAGGATCCCGAGCGCAGTGGATGCGAAGGCTTTGGAGCAGGATGCGATGCCGAATAAAGTCTGCAATCCAGGAAAAAGTTCCAGACGACTTGTGAGCACGATCGCGTCTTTTGGGTTGGATTAATATTGCGTGCACTCACGTCGGTGGTGGTGTTTCTGTCCGCGCCACTCTCTGCCCGCTGCCCCCATGCACCGTGTTCTGTGCTTACATCATGCACAACGCCGACTGCAATGCCAGAGACGGTCTCCTCTTCGCGTAGACGTTCGATGAACTGCGATAGCTCGGGTGTGAGGGCCGTTCTGACTCCCAACTTGTTCGAGAACGGAGTTTGGGTGCGGCTGGCCCACATGATAGGGACGGCCCCTAGCAAAGCCACCAATTTTGTCGCGAGGAGCATTGAGTTGTTGGGTCGATGGTTGAAGAGATCAAAGGTCTCAAGCAGACAAGAATGTCAGCCCCAGTGTTGACTTTCTGCTGAGAATCCCGGGGTCATCGGGTCGCACAGTGTGTAAATCCCTGACGCCAAATCAAAGTGAGTACGAGTCGGAGCAGTTTGTAAGGAGAAGTTACTCACGACAGCACATAGATGTATGTCGAAAGCGGCGTGTCGTGTAGCGAAAGGAGCTTGAAGGAGATTGTGTTGATGAAGAGATGATTTACCTTTCAAAATCGAACCGACCTGGCAGTCGGGCGTCTACACGCTTACGCCACGTGTTCGAAGTGCTGCGCGCTTTGCGACCGAAACGGGCGCGGCGCGTCCAGACAATCGTCTTCCTTGTAACCACCATTCCATCCTCTTCCTTCCTCGTTTTTCAATGCGCATTTCGCGTCCAAACAACTCACGATGACGAACACGACACCCCCGAAACCCAAGAAGATATCCAGGCTACTCGCCGCTCTCGACGAGACCGAAGAACCGGCCCTGACTCCCGCTTTACCGAGTACTTTGACCCTAAAAAGGCCTTTGGATTCACCAGAAGATGCCGGCAGCAGCAAGAGGCGAGCATCAGGATTGGGCATTGGCGGTGTTAATCCGTACACAGGCGCGTCTCAAGCTACAGTCTGTGAGTTTTTGTCCATGGGTTCTTTCACGACGCGATGCTGAAGTCCCTGACCAGTGGCCGACGCGGAGATTCTCCAAGCTTTAACCCACTCACGCGCTGCTGCCTCAGGCCTACCTTTGTCATCGCTCGGCGGAGGAGGTTTTGCGTTGAGATACGATTTTGAGAGCAATGTTACGCAGCTGGATCGTGGTGGAGCCGACCAAGACCTCCAGTGAGTCCCGTGCACAGCATCTGTGGCGAAGACGACGGTCCTTACCCTCGTATTCAGCATGGCGCAGTTTGTGACGAAGAGCCTCGACAACGACTCTCATGGCCTCTCTGTTCAGGCAGCAATGGACAGACTCGGCCTCAAAGGGTATGTGCCTGACAAGTTACCTCCGAATGCTACTCACCATAAATCCAGTCCGAAAGACCTCATACCTGGCATGGAGGTTCGTCTGCTTCCACATCAAGCTATTGGCGTCAGTTGGTGCGCGTTCTTTGATTACTGCAGGCGATGGTAGCATGCTCACGCGGCCTCTAGGATGGTCCAGCAAGAGCGGGAGACGAAGAACAAAGGCGGAATTCTCGCGTACGTCATAGTATAAAAGTCTATCTGCTCGGCTATTAACCTTTGTTCTGCAGGGACGAGATGGGTTTGGGTGAGTCGATGTGAAGATCACAATTGAGCAGCGTGTACTGAGATCTCTTCACGCAGGTAAAACCGTGCAAATGATAGCCACCATGGTCGTCAACCAGCCTACACCCGACGACGAGCGCAGGGCTACACTCATCGTAGTACCCGCCGCGTTGCTCCTTCAGGTACGTATGTTCGGCATTCTCCAGTTCGCATGATGAATTGACGTACCATTTTCTGCAGTGGAAAGAAGAGATCGACTCGAAGACGAACGACCTATTCAACGTGCACATCCATCACGGCAAGTACAAACTCAAGTCTGCGAGAGATTTCGAAGAATACGATGTACGCCTATCCCTCCGCTTCATGATCTACTCCACGTCCTCATCTCGTGCTTCGGCAGGTCATCATTACCACATATCAAACACTGAATCTGGACTTCAACATACCCACCGGAATGGATGAGGACGAACACTGGGCATGGGTTCAGGATAACGGGTAAGTGATGCTACTGTTATCACCGTCCCTGCGAATCTCACTCTCTTGATGCAGAGGTGTCCTGTCTCAAATGAAGTGGTTCCGCGTCGTCACCGACGAAGCGCAGTTCATTCGAAATCGGTGGGTGCTGTGTGTCCAGAAATTTGATCACAAACACGAGACTGATGTAGCTTATGTTGACCAGCGGAACTCGCTCCAGTAAAGCTGTCGCCATGCTGAAATCCCGATACCGATGGTGCCTCACCGGTACCCCTATCACCAATACCCTGTGCGTGCACCAGAATATGTCCAAGAGGTATCACCCCGCTAACTCGTCTCATCATTCAGTGCGGATATCTATGGTTTCCTGCGTTTTGGACATTTCCGGCCTTGGAAGTGAGTGATACATTTGCGCGAAGATAGTTCACGGTGTGAGCTGACTTGACCTCGGCAGTGATTGGGAAGATTTCAACGACCACATAGCGAAGCTCCAGATGTCGGACGCGTTACAGGCGGGTATGCGTGCGCAGGCTGTGCTGAAGCCCTTGATGCTGAGGAGGACCAAGGACGCAGAACTGGTACGCTCAATCCACTGTATTTCTCTAGTATTGTGGGTCTGATTACGCGTTTTAGGAGGGCAAACCGCTTTTGCAGCTGCCTCCGAAGGACGTTGAGCTTGTGATGGTCGAGTTTTCGGAAGAAGAGCGTCAGGTATTCTTCGTGCCACCTCTCTGTGATAATACCATCTAATCAAGACCGGTTGGCAGCTCTACGAGACGTTCGAGAAACGTGCTCAGGCTAACTTGAGGAACTACCTGAGGGACAACTGCGTAGTGAAGAAGTAAGTCATCCTTCCGCTTTGGAAGACTCATTGGCTAACTCGTCCTTCTCCAGCCACACTGCCGTTCTGGTATGTGTTTGAATTCCCGGCAACAGAGATTATGTCTGATTGAGATGCACAGGTCATGATTCTCCGGCTGCGTCAACTCTGCTGTCACCCAAATCTCATTCTGGTTAGTCCCGCCACTCCCTCGTCGTCGTCGTCGTCGGTAATACTGACGTTTCTCTGCAGAGTAAGAACGAGTTTGAAGATCCCACGATGATGCTTGCCAGCGACGCTGATAAGGAGAGGGCTCGTGCTATCAAGATCATGGGTGCGAGTTGGGTTGAGGATGTAAGTGTCTATGGTTGCTCTGTTTGACTGCACGCTCAGCTCCTGTTGTTGGCTGTTTCAGATGAGGAAGCAGTGAGTTTGAGTCAAGAATGCTCTCGTCTATCATCGCTCACTGGATTCTAGGTTTATCCACCGAGCTAAGCTAGCTGGGCTTGACTACGACGAGGTTGACGAGGGTGATGACACGTGTCCGAATTGTGGAGACAGTACGTAGTTCCTGCCACTCATCTTGTTTTGCTTTCTCATTGAGTTGGCAGTTTACGGCCCCAACAATGCTCGTATCCTCTCTTGCGGCCATGAAGCATGTTCTGGTATGAAACTGCATCCTCGAGAACGTACATGCATCTGCTGAACGTAGTAACCTACAGATTGTTTGATGGATTTATCGCAATCCGCTCCTGCACATGATGGAATATTGTAAGTAGAGCCGCATCCACAGCGGCCTTCTCAGCTGACAGTGGTACTTCCAGTGGCCACGGCGATGAAGCTGCCAACCTACGAGTGGAGAAGGAGTTTGAAGCTGCCGTTGCCAAAGGACTCCGTCCATGTACGTCGGATCCTTGTATCTCATGCAAATTTTCCTGACTGCCGTTGTTATAGGTCCAACATGCAAGAAGATGGTTGACTTCCGCAGCTCCAACACATTCAAGTCCTCCGCCTTCAAACCCACAGAAGACGAGTTCGCCGCAGCCACTCGCAAGCGTCCCGCTGCGCCCCGTCAATCTTCTAGCAGCTACCGCTCATCTTCTAGCTCCGGCTCCGGCCTTTTGTCCTCGAACACCTCAAAGCCGAAGGCAAAAGCACCCATCCTGAGCTTGAGTGACTTGAGCGAGTCGGATAGTGACGATGATCTCCCGGATATCTCGACGTTGCTCAAGAAGGATCCTGTGAAGAGCTCGCCGAAAGAAGCGAAGGTCGTGAAGAAGACGATCATGAGCGACGATGAAGAGTCGGATACCGTGCGTTGTTCTTTTGATCAATCATAGTGACTTTCGTGATTCTGACGTTTCGTAGGATATGCTGGACTTGACGATCGCGCAACACAAGAAGAAGGCCAATGGAATCGGTCAACCTTCGGAGGCGGTCTTCAAGACGTGGCGAAAGGGCGACAACGATATGGAGCCCAGCGCTAAGATGATGAAACTGATTGAATACCTCAAGGAGTGGGAGCCCACGGGAGACAAGACAATCTGCTATTCACAATGTACGTTCTTCATGGATAGGAAATGGTGTGGTCAAGCTAACGACGGCGTTATGTAGGGACGTCCATGTTGGATCTTGTTGAGACTATCTTTACTCGGTATGGGATCAGCAGCTTGCGGTATGATGGCAAGATGAACCGAGAGGCGCGTGAGGCCGTTCTGGCGCGCTTCAGGAAGTCAGGAGGACCGAAAGTGATTCTCATCAGGTACGAGTTTATGTCTCTTGCTCGTCAATATTGTAGTTGATTCCTTGCGACAGCACCAAGTGCGGTGGTGTTGGCTTGAATCTGGTCTCCGCCAACCGTGTTATCAAGTACGCGACATCTCTATCCAGCCGTGCCCAACATACTGACATTCCGGGTTACTCAGCTTGGACCTGTCATGGAATTTCGCTTCTGAATCTCAGGCCTATGACCGAGTTCACCGATTGGGTCAGGAGAAGGATGTCTTTATCAAGCGTATAGTCGTACGGAACACCATTGAAGACCGCATGCTGCAACTGCAAGATACCAAGACCGGCTTGGCTGAAGCAGCCCTCGGCGAAGGGCAAGGCGTGAAGCTACACAAACTAAGTGTCAAGCAGCTGAAGACGGTCAGTGCTTCCTTCTCTTCATTGTCGCTGTCGTTACTAACATTCATCTGGCATTTGCAGCTGTTCGGCATGTATAACCCAAACAATCCTGCTAATGATCCTGCCCAGACTACCCTCACCTAGCTCCTCGTACATAATTGTAACTGACCATGTATACCATATCGTATTCACATACTGGTACCCATAGTTGTAGTATACATTCGTTTCTTGTTTATGCCGATCTCCTACTCGTAGCTTATAGTCAATACATACATGCTCATCGTCATCAGTGGTTCACTCGGAATCGACACGTGTCAAGATCACCTCTGCAGCGGCGGGGATACTGTACTCGACACCAGCATTCCTTAAGAGCCGCTTTCTTCCCTCCTGCTCCTCTTCCGCACCCATAAACCCGAAGGCAAGGACCCGGGAGCCCTCCTTATTTACTACAAACTTCGCCACCGCTTCGCCAGAGTCCTCGCCCAATGAGTTAACCTCGAAAGGGGTCGTGTCTTTTCCGTACCCATGTGGGAACAGCTCTGGGAGCGACATGTAGAAGTCATTGCCGCCAGCGTATCGGAGCCGGATATGCGAGGACCACATCGTCCCGTATTCAGCGTAGAGCGTGTGGCGGTTTTCGGAAGCGGTGACGTTGTGGATGGCGGCGAAGGTGTTCAGGACACGAAGACACCCGGGAGAAGTACTCGATGGTGCACACAAGGTTATCGTGCCGTACCCCGCATTCTCATACGTGCCAGCGTACGCCGCGATGGGCAAGCTCGGTTCCGCTATTTCCTGAGAAGGATGTGCGGTGTGTGAACTTGTCGGTTGGGTATCTCGCTCATGAGAGGATGTAGTATCCCACGCCGAACCCAATCCGAGGGTCTCGTCCATTATGTGCTGCACCAGCTTGATGATGCCAGGCTGCCCCGCGTCGGTATTCGTCAGCACGACATAACCAAGGCCGTCTGCTGGCAAGAATTCTATTCGTGTGCTGATTCCTGGAATGCCACCCGTGTGTGATATCAGCTATACAATCCAGATATAAGTCACCTCGTGCTCGAGAGGTC
Source organism: Steccherinum ochraceum (assembly GCA_004332605.1). NCBI lineage: Eukaryota > Fungi > Basidiomycota > Agaricomycetes > Polyporales > Steccherinaceae > Steccherinum > Steccherinum ochraceum. The sequence continues at coordinate 8,120 of RWJN01000345.1, forward strand.
AAACAGACCCGCACTCACCTCGTGGCCCTTGTAGGACCCGCGACCCCATCCCATCCCATACCCGACGATAGAAGCGTCCGGCGTTGAAGGACGCCCTTCCATGATGGCATGCGGTGTCGTGACGGCTTCAAAGGCAGACATGGGGATGACGGTGGTATTGGTGTCTGGATCCACACCTTCATTCAGCAGTATTTTCACCCATTTCGTCTACGTGCCACCGTCAGTATCTTCTGAGAATGTCGGGAGATTAGCGACAGATAAACGAACCATGTCCACGGCATTGGAAATGATACCGCCAGGGCCAGCGTTGAGATCCATAGTACCGTCGGTGAACCATGTCGGAATCCTCCGTTTGTTGTAGGCCCATGCCTGAGTCAATCCGTCATCTTGCGCGGCCTCTGTAGGCGAGAAGGTGGTGGAAGACATCCCCAACGGAGTGAATATCCGCTCTTTCACGAAGTCGACGTAGCGCATCCCAGAGTACACGCTGATTAGATGGGATGCAGAAATGTACATCTATTTAGGATAAAGGTGAGGACCAAGGAAGCGTCACAACAACGTCCGGACGCACCAAGTTGTTGTATGACCATTGCTCGCGTAGTTCATACGCGGGGCGAAGATTCCTCAAGTTCAGGAGAACATCAATGGGGGCATCCGTTCGAGATGGGGAATAGTCATGTCTGATATGAACGTGAGCAACGGGCTCTGTAGGCTCGAAGAGCTCGATAAGACACACCTTGGCACGCCAGATACGTGAGACAGAATATCCCTGATGTTTGCTTTCTTCGTCGCCCATTCATCCTCCAATTGCCACTGTCCAGGTAGAAGGTCCACGACTTTGGTGCTCCAATCGAACACGTTCACATCTGCTGGGAGTGCTGTCACATTCTTGCCTCGGGCAAAGTCGTCCATAAGGATGCCCATAGCAGCAGACAGGAACGCCTTGGAACAGGACGCGAGTATGAAAGATGTCTATCGTGACGATTTCAGCGGACATGAAGGGTCCAATACGATGTCTGAACTCACGTCTGTTGTTGCATTCGCCCCATTCTCATCCTTTATACCCCACGCCCCATGCTCGACCTGTCCGTTGGAATGGACAACTCCCAAGGTCAGCCCAGGGATGTTTGCTTCCGCTCGAAGCTTGTCAATGAACTGCGATAGCCCGGGAGTGATGATCTTGTTTACATGGAGAGGCACTTGCTGGGCAAGGCCTTGAGCGACCACATTGAAGAGGACGAGAGCTAATATGAGGAGTTTCATGATCAACGGTGAACTGGGAAGCTGCGTGATTCTTTGATCCAGATAAAGTGTTCAATAAATTGATCAGCTGCTCTCCAGGGCCGCAGTTGTGACTTGCCGCAGCGTTGAGAAGACATGAAGGGGATGGGCATACATGACGGTGGGAGACAAAACGCGCTATCCGCGCACTTTCGCGCTCTGCCGCAGTCAGAAAACTGCGAGCTCAGCGCGAAGCATCAGTTGCAAACTACAATACGGCTCCCATAAGTTCTTAGACCACTTAGTTCAAATCGAACATCCCCATGAATGGGTGGAAAGGTGCAACAGGAAAGCTTACTGGGCACAGTACATTCGGGTCAGCTTCAACCTGTAGGCTGTAGGTGACGGCCAACTTTAGATCGAGATCACAATTCCGGGGGCGAAAGTTCCAGCAAAACACTATATAGTCGACTTGAACGCAACGTTCATCTCGTTGAGAAAGCTGACATGGTTCATGTAGCTGCGCGACGAGAAAAAAGTATGGGATGCTAACACCTTTCTCATGTCTTTGGACTGAGTGCGCTACATAGCTTCGCGGTCATCTAAAATTCTACGTCAAGGTATCAGTGAAATTCGTCAAGCACATGGCATTGTGATAATACTCACATGCGACAGTCAAAATGTTTCTACGACGAACGCGCGGCAATTTGGCCTTGACAAGGTCGATCTGTGCTTTGTGCTTGACTTCTCTGGCATCCATTTCCATCTCCGAGAACTCGGAGCGATCAAACGCATTCCAATACGTCCCAGGATAGAATAGGAATGCGAACGAGATTCGCTGGAGGTTCTGCCGGCGGGCAAGTGCAACATCTGCTGATTCCCAGTCGACACCTGTGTAGAGCAAAATCGAGGTGTCGTTGGGAGGAGGATTCTTGCGACAGTCAATGACATCAATCTCAATGGCAGTGACAGTATCCGGTGCTTGATGAGAAGCAGTTTCGAGTACGGCTGCAAATCGGGAGAGGCTATCTGAAAGTTCGCGTTTCTTCTCTTCCTTCGAATAATCCCGTCCACATAGGATCGTTGAAATGCGCAAAGTGATAAGTCTGTTATATTGGGCGAGATCCAGCTAAGATGCAAGGCCGTCATGAGGGAATATATGGTCAACCACATTATGACCACTCACATCGATCTGCTTGGTTCCCGCTGGAACATTGTACCGTTGGTCGCGGCCGACGACCAGATGTAGGTGCGTGAGGTCACGAGCCAGACTGTCATGGAGGAACGAGTACATTGTTTGATACGTGTCCGAAATCCGCATTGTTTGCAGGTCATCCAGGGAGCCCGAAGTCTTGAGCAATTCAAGGTACACATCGTGGGACATTGTTCCCTGCTGCGAAACCAGGTGCTTTATCCGGACTCCGCTATTGACCAGTCGCCCTAGGAAGCGTGCCGTCGACACAGCGAAATCAGGCTCTGACTCCCATTTGTGGCTGCGTCTGTGTATGTGGATTGTTTCAGTGTCATACATAGCCAAGGTCTCCACAGAAGCTAGCATGTCTAGCATCTGAATGAAGCTGCAGAGAACATGCTGGTTGTTGTTAACCGCAAGACTTGCGAAGTCGTCTTCGCTTATCTCGCCCTCGGCGCGTCGGCTCAAGTCAAATACAAGGCGGTAGAGTTCGAGACTCTTCAACGACCGTGGTGGAATCGGAGCTTTTTTCCGGTCGTGATTGCGTTTCACCAGTATATCGACTAATTTGAGCGTATGCACGGAGGGAAGCTCGGCAAGGATGGCAAAAATGGCATGGACGTCGACGACAGACAAGTCGAAGCTGTCCCAATCTGCTCCTTGCAAGGTGAGCGTCTTCACTAGCTTTGCTGGCCCACGTATGACGTTGGCGCGCAGGTCGTAAAGGAATGCATCAAAGTCGTGTGTTGGACTGGCATCGTCGATGACGAGAGACCGGAATAAGTGGGGACTTGCCACGTTATGAAACGCGCGCGAGAGGAGGGTGCAAGTAGATAGAGTATCGCTATCCATACACCCCATGATGAGGTCGACGAGTTCTTGAGGTAACGCTAACATGGTCTTCCTTGTTGACAAACAGCGTGAAGCATTACTAAACATGGAGAACCAATGCATGAACTACGCTGATTTCAATAAATGATTATGTGTGAACGGCGGCTTACCGGGAAAGCAGATCCAGGCAAATCGGTTCCACTCTGAAGCCTGTGGTACGGAAAGCAAAGTGAGATGGAGCACAGCAGTCGACGATGGGCTTGTGGTAGTTGAACGTTGATGTTGAGAACCAGAGCGTTTTCCAAATCGACGAGCTTTGTGTCACTCGCTTGGAGGAGCCTACGGCTCGGCAACATCCGACACGTGATGATCGGCGACTCGGCGCAAAGTTGAAGTAAGTAGGCGACTTGCACTCACACTCTCATGTTCTCTAACCCGTCTCAAGCTGCAGATCGCTTCGACGGAGATGTCTTGTTCGAAGCGAGAGTAATTTACAACGCGGACACACCGCAGAGAGCTGGGCGCGTCCGCTGGATTGAGCGATACAAATAATTCCTGCAGCATAGCACGGAGAATTATTGTAGATGTTTGAGAAAAACAAGACCACCTTTCTCAGGTAGTAGTCATAGAACTCTAGAATGAATAATGATACACGAGATCGCAAACATCGAATTCAAGACATTAGATATCCAGCGCAACCTAGCGACCAGTCAGTTTAAGCTACAAGAGATACAAATGCCAACTCACCTCCGCTAAAGCCGCCTGAATCTCTTCCATGTTACGTTCACTATCATTTCGCATCGCATCGAGATTGTAGTGGATGTGAAAGGGATTGCTCTTCAGGATAGAGACGGCATGATTGACGATCGGAGCATAGATCGCGGGTGCCAGTCGTGCGTATCCTTCGGAGAGCTGAGCGACCGGTGCGTTCTTCGGCATGTACGCGGTAGTACCAGCACTGACGTATATGATATCCGCCACCCTTCGGAAACATTCGTAGTGATGTCTGAGGAGTGCGCTGTACATCTTCGCGGAGACCTCCTCCATCTCACGGACGTAGGTCATCTCGACATTGGAGTGCAAGACGCGCATGACAGCGATGCGTGCCTCTGCCTCCCAGCCTTGCTGCGCAGCGATGAAGAACGACCGTACAGGGTGGACATTTGCAAGCGTCGGGAGACGGCGTCTGACGTAGTCCTTGGCTCTTCGAGAGTTATAGAGCGTAGCGTAGCGGAGAAGATGAATTACCACTTCGGGACCAGTGACAGCCGGGTCCTCGAGAGGGTAGCAGAGTTGGATGGCAATATCCAAAACTGCGCTGTGAACGTCGACCTGAATGGTAGGTAGGGATTTGGAGGAGGAAGGAAAATCGGTCCCATTCCTAAGCAGAGATGACGCGAAGGAAATGATAGACCGGTGTACAGGGAAGTCAACGCCATCTGACGAGCGAATGACGCCGTCGGCGGGATCATCAAAGTCTGGAAGAAGGGTTGGCTGAGTCCGAGGCAAGGGGCTGAGTACTTCTTCTGGGTAGAAAGTTGGTTCACAGAACTTGATTGGCTCGCCAGTGCGAATGTAGTGCAGCAGCCGGAAGTATGCACCTGCGCTGATATGCGACATCGAGTCGATGTAACTCTGTCCTGCTACGGTATGGCCCCAGTCTATGGGCCCATTGCTTCCAATCGGCGGTTGAGGAATCAATGGCCTGTGGAGACGCCATGTTTTCGCAGCCCTTTCGGCCTCGTCTTCCATGTTTAGTCGGCAGGCCACTGTGAAGGCTTGGAGGGGCTGCGTGTCCGAATGGTCGCGAAAGAGTCTCTTCATCAAGGTAGCGGGCTGCTCCATTTCGTATTTCATAGCGGCCTCCAAAATGTCGCCAATGTCCTCCATGGACTCAATAACAGGGTCTGGAATAGGATAGCATAACCGTAGGAGGCTATCAAGAGTTCTGCTGGCTTCTTGGACGTCAATGATCGGGTAACCCTCTTCCGATGTCGTAGTGCCAGGAGAAGTCGAAGGTTGCGTTAAGCTAAACATTGATTTGAAGAAGGGAGAGGCAAGCGACAGTACGATTCTGTAAATGTAGAAGTCGACACCATCACTGGTCCGCAAGACGGTGTCTGCACCAACGTCATCGAACGGAGCAGACGCTTTTTGGACCGACATGACGGTATCCACAGTCATGGTACAGTCTCCTTGACCAGTCAGCGAGGTAGTACAGGATGTTGAAGAATACTCAAGAGAGGAGGTAGGAGCGAAGCTTTTTGATTGCAGTGGCCACAATCCCAAAACGGCCACAAGCACATTTATTGGGCGTCTATTTATTGTTTCAGCCCAAACAGGAAGGTCGCTCCCATCACCCATTATTCGCCTTCCCGCAGCGGTAGTACAGCTTGACTTGCGACTCAAGCCTTCTCAGTTAATCCTCGACGACTTCTCCTTCAAATTTCCTTTTCGACGACTCCATTAGGACTATTTACCCGATCTCGAGCTGGGCTTGTGAAGAGAAGAAATGTCGACGTTTCGAGGGCCCCCCAGGAAGGGAGAAAACTACGAGCTCAGCGCGGACCTGAACAGCGAGTATCAGAGCAAGAGAAAGGATGCGATCAAGAGAGTTATCGCGAATATGACGGTCCAAAAAGGTGCGCAATGTCGCTTCTCGATGGCTGGACTAGAACTTACGCATTCGACGCAGATGTCAGCGGGCTGTTCCCTGACGTTCTCAAGAACATGCAAACAGACGACCTAGAACAGAAGAAACTTGTGTATCTTTACCTCATGAACTACGCCAAAACTCAACCCGAACTTGTAATTCTTGCCGTCAATACCTTCGTGAAGGATACCGATGATCCAAACCCGCTCGTGCGCGCGCTGGCCATCCGTACCATGGGATGCTTACGTGCGGAGAAGATCATTGACTACCTCTGCGATCCGCTACAGAAATGCCTTCGGGACGAGAATCCCTACGTCAGGAAGACCGCTGCGTTATGTGTTGCCAAGCTGTACGATCTCAAGCCGGACCTGGTTATAGAGAATGGGTTCTTGGAGACATTGCAAGAGATGATTGCGGATAGCAACCCGATGGTGTGTGTATTCCCTCTATTGCGTGGTACATTTTCTCACAATGAGCAGGTTGTTGCAAACACCGTAGCCGCTTTGACCGACATTCACGAAGCTGCCGTTGCCAATGGCTCGTCTGTGGAAATCTTCATCGTTACCAACGCTGTTCTCAACAAGCTCCTCATCGCCCTGAACGAATGCTCGGAATGGGGTCGAGTAGCGATCCTCAACGCTCTTTCACGGTACGAGACGTCGGACGAACGGGAAAGCGAGCATATCTGCGAGCGAGTGGTTCCTCAATTCCAGCACGCGAATGCGAGTGTCGTGCTTGCTGCAGTGAAGGTAAGTTAACGGACGATTAAATGCATCGTCGCTAATTTCTGTGATAGGTCATCATGATTCATTTAAGAGGCGTCCGGTCAGACAATCTGGTCAAGCAGATGATCCGCAAGATGGCGCCGCCACTAGTCACACTACTCTCAAATCCACCAGAAGTGCAATGGGTCGCCCTCCGAGATATCAATCTCCTCCTGCAAAAGCGTCCAGACATTCTATCAAGCGAAATGCGGGTCTTCTTCTGCAAATACAATGATCCACTGTACGTGAAGGTGGAGAAGCTCGATATCATGGTTCGGTTAGCGGGAGAAAACAATGTGGATGCGCTGTTGAGCGAGCTGAAAGAGTGAGTAGTCCAGCTGCCTCTCACTGATACGGCATGAAATCTCACCGATTGTCAGATATGCCTCGGAAGTGGATGTTGACTTTGTCCGTCGGAGTATCAAGGCGATTGGTCAGACCGCGATCAAGATTGACGAGGCTGCTGAACGATGCGTCAACGTCCTTCTCGACCTCATCAACACCCGGGTCAGCTACGTCGTTCAAGAAGCAGTAGTGGTCATGAAGGTATGCAGTCCTTTGTTGGAGGGCTTCCGGAGTTCGTCTGAAACCATATACAGGATGTCTTCCGGAAATATCCTTCAACATATGAGGGCGTCATTCCAACACTGTGCGCAAACTTGGATGAGTTGGATGAGCCGGAAGCGAAAGCATCGCTTATTTGGATCATCGGCGAGTACGCCAACAAGATTGACAACGCCGACGAATTGCTTGGTATCTTCGTGGAAACTTTCACAGAAGAATCATACCCGGTCAGTGTTGTGTGCCTTCGAAGGGTCTGCCGTTATCTCTAAAACTCCACTCAGGTCCAACTACAAACTCTCACCGCCGTTGTCAAGCTCTATCTACGGAAGCCGGATTCGTCACAGGGTCTCGTTCAACGTGTACTAAATACCGCGACCAAGGACTGCGACTCACCGGACGTGCGAGATCGTGCATATATTTACTGGCGGCTACTATCCACGGATCCGGGTGCTGCGAAGGTTCGTGGGCCGAAGCTCCTCATAGAGTCCTTATCTCATTGCATCCTCACGCTGTAGTCCGTTGTCCAAGCACATCGGCCCACTATCTCGCTACCTCGTACAACGGTCTCGCCTGCCCTGTTGGAGGAGCTGATTTCTGAGATTTCAACCCTGGCATCTATATACCACAAACCTGCCGAGACGTTCGTTGGGCGAGGTCGTGTTGGTGCTGATTCCATCCCTCGAAAAGGCACAGAGTACGTGTATTCCACGTCTTCAATATGTACCATTTTCTGACCCCGACGCTCCAGCTTGGAGGAGGACCAGAACACTGCTCGCAAAGCCATCCAGACGGTTGCTGCGGGTCAGCAATCCGAGAATCTACTGAACTTTGATGACCCGACGTCGGATGAACAACAGCCGTCAGGTCTCGCCGCCACTCAGGTTCTTTCCGCAACGCCAGCAGCGGCCAACCTTCTTTCTGGCACTTCCAGTAATCCTCTCGACGACCTCGTCTCAATATTCGGCAGTACAGGTCTCAGTAATGGCGTTGCGCCTGGTCAACCACAAGGAGGGCTGGGAGCGGGATTGGGAGGCTTATCGTTTGGTGCACCAATATCGCCAGCACCCCCTATGACTCCCTCCGTATTGCAAGCCGCCACACCAGCACCGACACAGCTGACACATCAACAGCCGCCACCACCACAACAAGCTGCATCGGAGGATTTACTTGGGTTATTCTAGATGGATGATTGTGATTCGTAAGGACCTCCTGTATTCTTTTGGTGTTGTTTATATATCCCTTCTTTCTCGTCGTATTTTTCACATCACCGTAGGGTTGCATGCTCTTGGCAGCGTTGGTTCTTTGGCGATTTACAGATAGCGCGGGTTGGGGACCGGCGATCTGGAGATCCATGTAGCTTCCTGACCATGTGTGGAGCCGGAGCTTTAGTTTGCCGGGATCGCTGCGAAGACACGACCACTTGACGATCAGGGCCACGAAGAAGTTATGGATGCGAGCAGTCCTCTTGTCACCATCTCTCAAGCTTAGATCTTGAAGGACGACGCCACAATCAGACGGAATTGAATGGTATGAGGAAATCTTCGAGGAATAAGCTACATGACACTGACGGCATTGCGAAGACAGACGGCTCGCGGATGTGGCGAAAGGAGCGCTACGCCAAGCTCAACGCTACTCACCGCTGTGCGAAAACACTGGCACGTTTCCACGCTGACAACTCAATACAGTGCCTCGTACACGCTCGTGAAGCGCGGTTCTTGGTCTGGTCTGTACATTTTCTTGCAGCAGTTGAATGATATTGCAGGGTCATAAGCATCTAGGTCTACAGACTCGGGATAAATTGTAGTCATACATGAAGATTCGAGGAGAAATGTGAGCGCATGAAGAGAGTGAAGGCGGGAGTGATGATCCATCATTGGGCACGCCCCACGTCTGTGTTCCAAGACACCTTCCACGAACTGCGCTTGCCAATGTTCCGACTGCGGTCACTACCGACGGTCTCCTGGTACCGGTCAGCAATGTGCACTCCGCCAACCTGGACAGTGCGCGGAGCAGCATGTGGAGCAGAGATGCTCAAGGCGTCGAAATCCAGCTTGGGACAGTCGCCTTCGCTAGTGATGAACTTCTTGAAAGCCTCGAACTCGGGTGTAGCGTGTCGCTTGGACTTCGTCACCAGCGCGGTGAGATCGCGGTTGATCTTGTCGAAGTCTCTGTATACACATGCACCGAGAGTGAGCGTGCCACGCGCAAGCACACCAGCAGACGGACCGCCGACCTCATCTGGATCGCGATAGAGAGAAACGCGGAAGGTGCGATGGGGTCGGAAAAATGTTGGGTCGTGGCCGGTACCAAACGGCTGCATGACTTCCTCCCTGACGTCGTCCATCACTGCGACTAGCCCATTTTCCAGCTCGCTCTCGATGTCGAATTGACCAAAATCAGGATGGATGTCAAGGGTTGCTTGATCGGCGGAAAGCTGAATGTTGGGAGAGCAGAGCAAGACGTGGTCGATGTGGATCTGGGCTTTCGTGCCATAAAGATAGAAGGGCATATAGGAGGGGTACTTGGCGTCCAACAAAGTGGACTCCAGTGAACGCCTGCGAACAATGCGGATGTTCGAGACTTCGAAACCTGACTGGAAGTGCCATTGGTCCGGGTCCGATAGAACCTTGCGGCTGGTGGGAACACTATCGTCCATGTTGGCCACGAATGAGCCACGTAGAAGAATATCCGATAGGGTGTCCTCGCGAGCCGTGCTGATAGAGAAGACTACTGCCGGAGTATCTGCGCGCGCGTCGGCGTACGCTCTGCGTACGTTCTCCGGAAGGTCGACACAGAGAATGACTTGCTCTCGGAAGTTTGCCATGTGGAACATGGGCAACGAGACCAGATAGACAGGGTCTGTGCCCTGCAGAATGAATGTGTGATAGTCGGGAACGATGATGTTTCGAGGTATGCATGACTATCATGGCATGATCAGCAACAGCTATCCGATACTTCACGATAGTAACATTACCTGCTGAATGACGTCATTGGCCGTCTGCTTGAATGCTTCGGCGAGAGATGATATGAAGTTCGTCTCGGTGGGGAAGGGGCTCATGGAAACATTGACAAGGACGAAAAGATCCTCGTCCCCTTCGAGAGAAAGCCTTCGCTTGAAGTTGGTCAAGGCGTCCCCGAGACTGCTTTGCTTCAAAATTGTGGACATGACCCAGACATCGCTGAGGGACGATCAATGTCATCGTAAGTGAGCTCGAAGGAAAGATACATACCGATCAACGGCCTTATCACGAGCGTGCAGGATGGCCACTCGCTCGTAAATCTTGGAATTCAAGTTATTGGCTTCAGTGATATTCGTATTGAGCTCTCCGTTTATCCGGAAATTGCATGCGAAGACGTTGATCATGAGATCACTTCCGAGCAGAGACAGCAAGCGCATCGCTTCCGTATCGGCCAGTAACTCGCGGTTAGAGGGCTTGAGGATCCTCTCACGGATGAACTGTTTCTCGAACGACACATGAGCTTCTGTAGAATTCGATTTTGCCTCGGACGGAAGCATGTTGAAGGGGACCACAATGAGATCTTCATCCTCCATCGTCGCCCAGTGACAGTAGAACTACACGCCTTTGAGAATATACGGGTAGGAAGCTGATTCAAGAACGTACCTTCACAGATGTGAAAATAGCCTCGCCCAGGACGGCGCCATAGCCATTCTTGTGGAGACCAATGGACTTGTGAGACATCCAAGCAGCAACAGCGGATGCACCGGGTTTGCTGTACCAATAGAGTCAGACGCTGACGCGCCAGTGAAGAGACTGATCAATCACGTACCTGCCTTCAACACCATACGTTCCCATTGTTTGAACCCCTTCCTCCTGAAAATCAATATACGGGCTGGTCCAGGTAACGAGAAAACGTGACCGCCCGTCTCTATAGCAAAGGCCACCGGCGGGATAGGGTATATGGCCAGATTTATGAGGATCTATGGTGATGGAATCGGCGTACTGGAAATGTTCCAGCTGCCGACGAGTATATGGGAGTAGAGTCATGGTTGGGCCAAGATCATCTGTGGTCGTTCGGCAGGAGCCTGGCTTGCACTCATCGCGGAGAAGAGTACAGAAATAACCGCCCTAAGGTATGTTCAGTCGAAGCAAGTCAATTGTACGTGTACAGTACTCACCCAGGCTGCGTCAACATGTATCATAAATGACAGCCCCCGCTTCTGAAATTGCCTACGTAGGTGTACAATTTCGGCCAGCGGATCAACAGCACCATGCTCGGTTGAGCCGGCGATCGCAACGACAGCGTATACAGCTCGACGTTCCCGGAGGCACTCTTCCAAGAGATCTGCGAGGTGGTGATGATCCATCCGCGTGCGACTGTCAAGGGAGACATCTCGCATGTTCTCGGACCCAATACCAGTGATGGCTACCGCAGCCTAGATTAGGCTACTTGTAAAACCGGATTTTTAGCTGAGCACGCACCTGCACATTTGGGCCAAGAGTAGTGCTTTGTACTGCTGGCGAAGTAGACCGGGGGCTTCTCAATCCCAAACTGCATATCAAGGCGATCCTTGGTAACAGTCTGTACGATAAACTCCGCCATGACCTTCTGTACGTAGTCGCTGGACATCCCGTATTCGGTGGTGAGCCGAGGCGCAAGATCAAGTACCGTGGATGGGGCAAGGTTCAAGAGCTCCCACGTATCACAAGCAGAGAATAGTTTTCCCTCTGCTTCGGAGTCGTCTGAGCAGAGTCTAACTCGGAACGTGGGTGAGATGTAATGGAAAGGGGCTCCTGGGTCCATAGCATTTCGCAAAGCCAATGGATAATACTTGAGATTGCGGGCGACCCTATTCAATTGAAGGTACACCGCAGCGTCAGCGGGTGTTAGCCTGAGGACAAACGAAGATAATCATCGCACCACATGGATTCCAAGTTTGCAATAGAGCCCCCGGAAGTAATGTGTCCCCATCCGACGGGTTCGCTGGACGGCGCAGAGACTTCGATAGTGGAACTTGCACGGCGGTACCCTAACACCTCGCACAAATCTTGCCCCACCCAGTACTCGATGAGAGAGGTAACGGGACTGGACTCAGGGGCGACGTTGTTCGGGTTATATAGCATTGTCATCTGCGAGCCTCGTCAGCACCATTCACAATCTGTCTGAGCGTACTTACAATATAGCCAAGGGTACCCGGTAAAGACAGGTCGGCGTTCATGTGTCCGTTGTAACGCGGAGAATAGAATGGGATGTTGTGTTCCGCCATGTACCTGGACAATGTGGAAAGAAGGTCTTTCATCCGCTCCATGTTGCGCACGTAGGAAGGGGAGTTCTTGACATCGACAGTGACCAGCTCCTGCAACATGCATAGGCGAAGTAGAATGTTTGTCAGTAGATAGCTCTACCTATGAGATGGACGCACATACCCCGTCTTCAGGATGGTAGTCAACACGCGCCTTGTGCAGGTCGTTGACGATCTGAGTGAAGGAGTCGCGCATGAATTGATGGTTTTCGGCTTTAGGGCCCAAGAACCACGACGCAATGGCATCATGATGGGCGTTATCACTGGAGTGTGCGCGAGGATGGTATGTAGGCATGTCAAAAGCTTCGAGGGGGCGGCTCAGACCGGTTGAATGGTCGATGCGAGTCGAGCAAGGAGGAACTTGAGAAGGGGGCTGCGCTTGGAGGGGCCCACGGGGAGCTCATACTGAAGCGTTCATAAAGTATCAGACGGAAGTCATGTTCCCAGCGGCCACAGAACACCTGGCGCGTGGGTTTGCTAACTGGCCGGGCGAACATGAAATTCAGCAAGATAGCAAACGGCATTAGGGGATGCTGGTGCGTCAATATTTCGACTCCGTTGGTGTCTGGACGTAATACCATCTTCTCTCGGATTCTTCATCTCTAGACTGAGATGACAGCGTTGACGATTTTTCTGTATTTCAACGATCAGGAAGAACGCAGGATCGAGTGAAGGATGAGTACCCACATGACAGGAAGGGCCTTGGGCAAAGCCCACATTCTGTTCAATCAATGATTGCACCAAGCGCGGATTGCGAGCATAGCTTGCTGGAAAACATGACTGGGAAAACATCGCTGCGGTTGGTACGACAGCGCTCTTGCTGGTCGTTGTCAGACCCGAATCCATTGAATCGGACGGCAAACCCAGAGAAACGTAGGAAGCGAGCTTGGTGGCGTGGGTAAATTGGCTCTATCTGGTGCATATTCAGAACCTCCGAAGGCATTGACTCTCCAGAGAGATCAAAGGAAGCTTTGAAGGAGTAGCAACTGTGGCACAATGTGAAAGATGGTTCGGTACGAATGGCAGCTGACACACCAACGAAAGACTGTTACCCGAAACTGAATGACCGACCGCGGCCAGATGGCCGACTGCTTCCACGAGGGTCATTGGTGTGCTTGGATCTGGAGGCATTTCACGACGAGATAAACCACGAAATTCTCACCACAGGTGGAAGAGTCCTGTGAAAGCGTGACACAGTGAAGTGACAACTGTGTGCGAATACCTCCGAATCTTGCGCTTCAAGCCACTTTGAAGTATATCTGAAATCTGCCCTTAGAGAAAAGACTCGCTGACGCTAGGTGTGCTTCAAACGGATCGCTGAAGAAATAGCTTCAATGTCCCGTTTCTAGCGGAGAATATTGTGCTCACAATACATAGTTTAAACACAAGCCGCAAGTGTTCGGTGCAACTGGTGACAAGGAGCAGATGAGAAGCCATCCACATTGAGTAGCCTTGTCAAGATGACCGAGAATGACGTACGAATGGTATACAAAGAGTAGTGAAACTGGCGGCAGGTAATTACAAAGGAACGAACCTTGCCGATAGAGCGCATTGTTGTTGTTAGACTTCCTGCTGGCTATCTGCATGGATGAGAACAAAATCTAGGGCGCGTCATTGATGAAAAGACAAAGGCACCAGATGTGGATCTGAAGATGAGACGGCGACTTACAGTCATGCGGTACAAAGCCAACAGCATCATCTCTCCCAAGACAGAGTGGCGGCTAATCTTGAGTCTCTCGGCAGGTCTTTAGTGCCGTGCCGTGAGTAGAAGATCTTCTCTTCTCCAGAGTATATCAGCCTTCGCACGGGCGAAAGAATACGAAAGCGTCTCTTACTACAGCCTGCTGAGAGCAGTGTGGAGGTATACGCGCCGAGACTGTAGGATTAGAGAAGAAGAGCGCGCTAGAATCGAGTTGTTCAGCATGAAAGCAACGAGACGCGCCAATTCGCGATGTACTCAAGCGTTGAAAATCCGTTGCACGCTGGCAGTACCTCCGACGAACTCGGGATGGACCGTGGGTACAAGAGCGGTTGCGAATGATTGCTCGCTCACGTCTATCGCAACGAAGCATGTTATGAGAGTGACGGACTGTGTAAATAGAACGTCACTCACTAATAGGTAGCAAGAAGAAGAACATGTATGACGAGCGCGGAGGTCGACGCATCGAGTAGCTTGAGCCCGAATTCGTACCTAACGCAACTGGGCAACACCAATGACAGGAGACATAGCGCTACGCAGCTTCAACCTTGCAAGAACAACAACGTAGTTCGATTAAGACTCACCGGATGTAGAGCTAGACTCCGCAGATCATCCAGCGTGGCGCGGAATCGTGGCGAGATCGCGACAGTCCGAGGGTAGCTTCTACCATCGGCTAAAGCCTGGTAGTGTCCTAATGTATGATTAATAAGTCAGTAATGAATTGGTTCTGGATGTCTGTGTAGAGCTGAGGACTATCGTCAGCTTCGTAGGGAAGTGAACTCGTAGATGTTTGCACCTCTGGTAGCCGGAGAGGTAACCAATTCTTCCAAACGTATGTCTGAGAAGCAGTAACTTCATTACATTTACGCCGAGAGAAAGCGGAGGGAATGATTGAATTTGATCATCAGTGATTGATTTGCATTGGCAAAGAAGGCGGGAATGCTAGAGAAGCCAAGTGAGTTGTCCATGAACGGGACCGGCCGTTGATCGTATAACGCACAGATCATTTTATGGTAGGAAGAAACTCATCAGCTCACATCGTATGGTCAAGAAGGAAGTGGTGTATCTTCCCCACATTCGGCTATGTACGATTGCTGCGCACTAGCATCGTATGAGGCAAAAAAGACGATTCCTCTACGTGGTGGTGGCAACATCTGCCGTAGCGCGAGACAGGGTCAGTGACAATAGATTAAGACAGCGCGAGAGTATGACCTTCGCTCGTGTACGTTCTGACAAAGTGTGCATTTTGCTTCTCTTCAGATCAGCGCTATGCTGAGATGCAGGTCCGATGAATCTGGCCGTGGCTGCGGCCCCTTCACACCGTGGCAAGTTGAGCAAAGCTGTGGGCGTATCTAATGGTCTTTAGCCTCGTTCATTATCAAAAGCTCGTTGACACCTTACTTTTACTTGGTGCCCATTTTCTCAGTTCGGCCAGAGCAGACGACAGTGTAGTGACTTTCCAGATCGAACCTAAAGCCGCCACGTCAAAGTAAGCTGTCTTCAGCCAGAGAATGAGTGAATCGATAGGTCTGGATACGCGATTTGAGCATTTCTAGCGATATCGCGTTTCCACTTTGCGAGATTTAGCTCGACTGCACAGAAGGAGTCAGTCCAGCTAGAACTTGAAGTCTGAAAAAGCCCACTGCTGCTAAGAATCCGCAACATTCGAGTCTACGCTGACCATCTCCGCGTGCGCAGAGCGGCCTGCATCACCACATGTACAGACGACGGTGAGGCTTACAGACTAAAAACAATACTGTAGTTCAGCAGTGTGGAGAGAAACGACTACTTTATGTGCAAATTGTGAAGATACTCGCCTCAATTTCGGATCGCCATGTTCAACTTTGACGCGAATCGAGGCTGCAAGCCAAAACGTCTGAGATCTTCGACTTCGGCTTCGTCAATGATGATGTGACGTCTGCCTGCCTGCACACCAGGAGGGATGGACTAAGGGACTCAACATAAAGTGCAGTGGAAGATTGACAGGACCGATCGGAAGCGAGAGTCAGACTCCCACTGCGCTTGGCCAACCTGGGCGCCTGATCAATTGATCGATAATTTCGCGTCAATCAATATTAAGTTCTACTTATCTAATTAAATAAGATTATCTTACTTATGCCTGGTTTTCAGCACTGCCACCCACGAACCCGCGACCAGCGTGACTCGTCTCCTAGCAGACGCTTTGTGTCAAAGCATCGTAAAAACAGTGGAAGTAGCCATAAAGCTGCAACGTATACAATCTGATTGCTAATTCGTTCGTTGCTCTGCACTCGCAGAGTTGTGGCGCCTCACGCTGGCCCATTACAGTGTTCGATCCGTACTCACACACTGACCATGACCCAACAGGTACAACCTACATCGAAGAGCTGGGTAAACAGCCAAGTCCGCTATTGGCACCAGCTGGCATCGAAGGTACGCTTCCCAGAGCGACTAGGATAGCCGAGAGGGCACACATCGTTTTCGGATGGTCAGACATGGTCAACGTTTCCAACGAATGGCTGACGTCCAACAGCCACACAGGAATGTCTGTAGTGTTCATAGTTGCTAAAGTATGCGTAGTTGAATCAGTAAATTCTCAGAGCGTAGAAGGTACGCTAACCTTGTCCAAATGATAATTTCGATCGAAGAAGGCCGGGTCTAGCAGAAACTGCGGAGGAAGATAAAGCAGAAGCTGTTGAAACGTGGTAGGATTTTGCAGTCTCCCGATATGAGCCGTCCTTTCGCTTCACCGGTCTCAACAGAAACGGCAGCCTGGTTGGAGGCGGCACTGAAGCTGCATCCTTCCCCACAATCCACCATATTCCTGACGCCACGCTTCCGACGGTCCATGCTTCGGTCTCTTCGGAGCTGAGGTCCCCTAGGTACTTAGAATCAGTCTCTGCTTTGAGCTGTTTCGAGTAAGGGTTTGCTCACATCTCATGTTCCGTATCGCAATCTTGAATTTCTTCCAATTCCAAGTGTATCTTCCCTCGTGCATGTTTCTCATGACCTTCTTCAAAGCGTCAAAACGCGCCTTCGCTCTTCCACGCAGATAGCGCTGTGCCACGCTGCACCAATATGACCTCGGCACGTTCCACCTCCTGCATCCTTCCTTTATTGCTTTGAGCCACTCGTTCACCACCAAGGCCTGCTTTCGTTTGCCAGCAAACGTAGGTGCGTCTGGCCACGACTCGTAGATTTCTCGGTAGTCGAAGAACATTTGAGGCAGCGGATCACGGTGAGGGGGATTGAGCGTGTTTGGCCGACGTAGTTCTGAAGTTTGGATGGTGATATAGGCGACTATTCCACGGTGGCCACCAATGCGACCATTGTTCCCATTTTCTCGTCTTTACTCAGATTGAAAGGGCTTCTTCCTCAAAGAGAGCACGACATGGGAATGCGGCAAGCGCCCATATGTACTTCTCCTCTTTGCTTGCGGTCTTTCGCGCCACTCAGAACAAAGGCCATCGTCGGGAAGAAGACACGTGGCGACATTGCATTGTCCACAACACCACGTGATGTTGGACTCGAGCAGACCACGACCTGGATGAACTGCGCGATGCCGAAGCTGAACGTCGAACTCTACTTTCTGAGTTCTTCCGAACGTTATCTGCGGCCAATCTGGGGTGAGTATATGTCAGGACTCGCAGGTCGTACAGAACCGGCCATCTACGCTTAACTTTGATGCAGTCCTTTCATCCGACGTCGTGAATCCAGTGTGCTTTGTTGTCCAACCAATACCGTGCAAGGAGACTGTTGCCGACTGCGAGCCGCGAAGAAGAGGCACAAGCTGGACCCTGCTGTGTGAACCGGCATGTCAGAAGTCAGCGCGTCTTCGGTGGCTGTATCATATGCTGATGCTGTACAGCGCACTGTGGGTTTCCTCTGTCACATCCGCATATTAGTATCACTATTAGCTCTGCACCTTAGCTGCAACCCACTCACTCCTTCACAAGTGCGAAGTATTACGTTTGCCCGACCTCAGCTCGACGGCACGCTGGACCAGCAGCTGTGTTGTTGGGCGGCCTCTGCACTAGAGCAAAAACTCCGAGGGTGTTTTCTGGCGAGATGTCATTCATCTCACCGGTTCGTTATGGACTTATTAGCTGGTGCCTTCCGCGAAGCAGACTGTCTGAGCAGTCGCCTCTCAAGAAGATTCTTGCAATCTTTGCGTAATCATGTCAGATTGCGCCTCATGGAACAGAGAGAAGTAAGCATCGGACGCACACATACAATGTTGAACGAAGATGAATAATGCCGTACGATGGTCAAGCCTACCACTGACGAACTTTGCAGTCGATAAGTGGGGCCCAAGGTTTTTCTTCATCTCCACAAATATGACATTCGTCTTGTCCTCAAAATGACAAGTTTTGAGGCGTGATGTTTTTGTTTTCCACGACACTCCACTGTGACCGAAATCAAAGAAGGGTTTAAGGGCACGCTGCCGAACAGAAACGGACTCGGTCAGACATATGAAGCCCGAATGGCAATGACAGCCTGAGTTGGCCGATAAAGCTCACAGATAGGAAACCTGCAAGCTTTCGTCCGCGACCAAAATAACTTGCTTAGTGACGCGTACAAGCATGATCTGCTGTTCAAAGATCTGGTGGGCAGAAGAACTGTCATGAGCCATTCCAAAAGTACGAATCTGATAAACCAAGCACGATACTCGACGAACAGTCTTGTGTCCTGACGCAGGTGACCAATCTTGAGAAGGCCGCGAATGTAATTGGGTCTGAGTGAGACACAGCAGAAAGCTTCAGCATCGATACTAGACGGAGGAAAAGTGGCTCACCGAAAGGGTTCGCTGCACTGGCTGTCAACTGCAATTGACGGCGAGGTGCATAATGAGCATCTGAGTACCGGGCTAGCCGATGAGCTAATGAGCCGCGCAGAGTGCGCTCGACTACGGACGCGTAGTTCAAGGTCTCGAGATTACTATCGCCACAAGTAGACAGGTTACGCCCAAGGAGAAGCTCAAGGTAACCGAAAACACTGCAGTCCTTCGACTTTTGCAGCGGGGCTTGAAGATGAAGCGGCGATCAAGATCGGATCGGGAAGCGGTTACCTTTCAGGGAAGACAGTCACGTGGCAGTAGTAGGCCGCTTTTGTTGGCAGTCGCGGCCGAGTCCCGACCACTGCGACCAGTTTGTTCGTTCTCTTGGTTTCACAGCACATATACGCACTCTATTCCGATCTTGTCATGCTTGACCTTGCGAATACGCTGTGAATCTCTGCACGCGTACTCATTCCCTGTATACGGTGTTCAAGGCTTGTCGCCGGCGGAACAGGTCGAGTTGGTAGAAGAAACTGCGTACGTTACGGGTGATGTTGATTCCAACCGCAAGTTCACCTTGATGTCAGTATCTCACTTTACTGTAATACTAGCCATTGCTCACTTCAAGCTTCAAGCCTTAGGCCTTAGGTCTCTGACCTGCTGGTTCAAATCACAACGGGTGGACATTTACACGTGCCACTTACGAGGAAGCGCTGCGTCTTTGATGTGCATTACTGTGGCTGGACAAGGTTACGGTTACCAGCACCTTGCGGCCAATCTGTCGCATTCATTGTGGAGCAGGTCAGCCCAAGCAGACACATATAGGCGTACTCGTGCACTCACCAGCAGGCTTACACTCCCTGGACTCAAGTCGGTATGTTCAAACATCTCACTGGCAGTCGTGACCGTACGAACGCGGGCTCGATTCGCTCGGTAACGCCACCACCGCGGTCAGTGCTACTTGGGTCACTCTGTGCTATTGACACCTAATAGAAGAACTTTTGGTGTCTGCGAATAGCTATGAAGATGACCTCGTATCCAAGTCTGATAGCACCGTCGCCGAGTCATCCAACTCCCATCGGCCAAGCCGTACTATTCCCCCGGCTGCCAGTCCCGTCGTGATGACATGGCAACCAGCTCCTGAGGAAGTCAGAGAGATTGAAACTACCCCTGCCGTGTATTTTGCGCCTGTCATTTACCTGTTCAAGCACACCGGACCGAATAGTCTTCTTGTCACGCCGCCAAGCTCTGCACTGGATGCCAACCGTCCCTTGTACCATGTCTCTTGGTATGACGACTTTCTGAATATCGGGAACAAGATCACAACTATTCGAAGGGGCGGAACAAGCGAGGGTTCTTATGTGGGCATGTTTGAGTATGTCGTTCTGTTCTTGCGAGGTTCTCTTTAGTGGAAATTTACGACTTTCAGTCTGAAAGGTGGCAAGCTTCGAGGTGTTGTACGGCTAGGTTCTAGGACCAGGTTCCTCTCAGATGTTATAACCGTGATTCCGCCGGTCAGCCATGTAGAAATCTTCGATATATGCCTACGCTCACAACATTTACAGAATATCGCACGATGGCAATTTGATCCTAACTCGTCGAATTCTCCTCGTTTCTTCTGGGACCACCGGCAACTGAAGGTCCGTAAGCTGCAGCACGATTCGGCCCCTCGGTTGACATTCATCCTTGATTTCAGTGCTCGGCGGGATCTGGACAAGGTCAACTCGCCAAATTTATTCACGTTGACGATCAAGTGGTTCATGTAGAAGACTTTGCTGACGGGATTGAGGTGCAACCTGCCGGGCAGAGGCAGGAAATGTTGGACGAGCTGATCCTGTCCCTACTTATTGTCATGCGACAGAAGATCATCACCACTCTATTGGACACTGGCAGCTACGCGTAGGATCACTGTAGTCGTATACGTGTGGTTTTTTTCAAGCTTTTCATCCAAGTACTGCTTTGCAAGTTGCCTACACAGCACGTGCACTCTGTGAGCCGGTCACCGGTTAGCTCCGGCTGGCATAAACTGCGTTCAGAATCATCATGCACTTCACAAGCCCTGATGCATCCACAATCCTCGTCCTAAGCAGTTCAACTCTCAAAATCTGTAATCATACACGACCGTTAACATGACAAAACGCAGAGCACAATCCTCGGCATCGACAGGATACAGGACGCTGGAACCCATTTCTCCTTCTCTTGCCGCATCCGCTTTTTTCGAGACCTATGTTGCCAAACGCCAGCCGGTCGTTATCCAAGGATTGCTGGACGATGAAGGATTCAGTTGCACAAAATGGGTGAGCTGATTTTGGTGTGCAGTCGCCTTTCGAGTTTTGACCTGATCTCATTTCCGCTTTCTCGATGGACTTTCGTCGCGAAGGATAGGCAGACTCGAATCTCGAGTACCTATCTAAGAAGGCTGGACATGTCACAGTAATGGTCGAGCCTATACACCCGTCCGCCAACCAATTTGGCACAGATGTAGAGCGGATCCCGATGCCCTTCACGGATTTTCTCGCCTCCCTTCAAAAGCCTGACGGCCCTCACCACTACCTCACCACGCAGTATGCTTCCGATGAAGCAAGAGAGGAAGACGACAGCGAGCGATCTGGAGGAGAAAGTATCACGACGTTGCCCCCGCCCACAAATGCTCTAACGGACGACTTTCCTACCGTCCCACGGCTACTAGAAAACTTGTCCTTGCAGCAAGTGAACTTGTGGCTAGGAAAGTCGAAGGAAGGGTCATCATCTGGTTTGGTGAGCTTTTTCGATGTTTCTACCAGCTATCTACTGACAGTGGTCGTGTAGCATCATGATTTTCACGACAATCTCTACGTCCTTCTGTCAGGCTCCAAACGCTTCGTCCTCTACCCTCCTTCCGAACACAAACATCTCTACCCTCACGGCGCGCTCGATAATTTCCACTCGAACGGCCTCATATCGTACAAAGACGCGCCAGTGCGGAGCGATGGTCTTCCCGTGCGCGTCGCCGCGAGGGCGCGCGTGAAAGCTATCGAACGCAAACTGGAGGAATTGGCTACTGCGAATGGAAACGGGAAGGGAAAGGGAAAGGATAAAGAGAGGAAGAAGTGGATGGCAATGCATGATGAGGCATTGGACGAGCTGGCGAAGGTTACATTGGATGCAGCAGATGAAGATGATTTTGGGCTGGGAGAGGGCGAAGAGGATGACTTCGATGCGCTGATGGCGGGGTTGGATGGCGAAAGTCGGGAGCCAGGAAATGGTGGATCGTCAAAGCGAGCGATCGACGACGAGGACGACGACGAGGATGAAGACGAGGACGACGGACCTGTGTTGGGTCATGACGATGAAGACGACGACGACGATTTCAGCCCATCTGGCGAACCGTCGTCCTTCTCTCGTATACCCACCCATACGCTACACACCCATCTCGGTCTCCCTACCACTGCTCAAGCTCCCGCTTCATCCTCATCTTCCGCATATCCGGACCTCAAAAAGACGTGCAAGCCGTACGTCGTACACCTCAAAGCCGGCGAGATGTTGTACCTGCCCGCGTCGTGGTGGCATGAAGTCACCTCAACATCTCCTTCAGAAGGTTCTGCAGACGTTCACATGGCGTTCAACTATTGGTTTTATCCGCCAACGGGCAAGACGTTCGAAGAGCCATATGAAGATACGTTGGTTTGGGAGTATCTGAAGGCGACAGGGGGAAAGATTGTAGCGGAGGAAAGCACATTCGAGTCTGGTGGGCAGAAGAAGAGGCAAGGCGATGATCTACGGGAAGATGAGAAGAAGAAGATCAAACGGTAACAGTACTGGTACATTGCGCCGATGTACGATCTCTGTCTGTATCATTACACGGTCTACGTCTGAACTCGGAAACTTGTATCGATACCACCCAATGAAGACCACTCAAGTCTCGTCCTCTGGTCACTAGTAGGATATACTGTAGGTCGGCCGTGCGACGAAGTACAAGCATTTGATATCATAACGTGCCAATTCGATGCGTCGCATCTACTGCTACTACTGGTACGCTCATCCGCCTCTTGCTCGCGTTGTGACCTCTTCGTCAATCCTCGTAGTATACATCGAGTACTCTGTCATAGTCATACGCCGCCGCATAGAAAACCAGATGGATATAGTGTATTTAGTGCAACTGACCAGTAGGTCCAGCACCACTCTACAGATACAACGGCGATCAATCTGACCGTACTTCGAATTATAATAGGCATAATAAAGAATACGAATGCAGAGCCCAGCATCAGCCAATCAAAGTTAAACAAGAACGAAAGGAAACGAGGCGCGAAAATCGTCCTCTCGAGAACGAGTCTCAGAAAAGTCTTCACTTCTTCACTACCGTGCCTGCGGTCGCCTGTGTGCTGTTCGTGTCAGTGATCCTCGCCTGAGCTTGAAGCAAGCTACCAATGCCCACGGCGATGGACCCGATAGCATGTGCAGTGCCGCTTGCGAGGAACGCGCCGCCAGCTCCGGCTGAGATGACGGGGAGGGCGGGAATGGAGCCGACAGTGATGAGAACGGCTGAGATGGTGGTCATGACCTTCGGGTGCTCCGTCGTGAGGAATTCGAGGGCTTGACAGGCATTGAGCAGCCAGACGGGCGCGTTGGCCACGGCAGTGGCAGCTAGCAAAGTGAGAATGAGTCAGCGGTCGGCAATCGCAGATGAAGGGGGAAAACAAGAGCATACTTTCGCTGGGAATCGTATCTGGTGGAGGGGCTGACACTGGTGCCGACCTGAAGAAGGAAGCAAAGCCGGAAGATGTGGAAGGTGCCTCTGACGGTGCGGATGAAAACGCAGATTTCTTGCTGGAAGAGATGGTCTCGATCTCGGACGTGGTGGAAGATCGTTTAGGTGTGGGGAAAGATTTGAGGGTCGGGATATCCCAAGTCTTTGACTTCTTGGGTGTAGGTCGCGCTGATGACCCGGACTTGATAGAAGCAGTATCAGAGTCCTTCTCGTTGAGTTTCTCCTCACTCTTTCCCCGACCAACAATCCACCAAACACCGGATGGCTTGCTCTGCACTTCGAAAGCCTGGGTCTTCTTCTCATCGATGTCCCCTGCGCAGCCGTAAGCTTTTTGTGTCGCAATATAAGGAGAGGGAACAGGCTTACATCCGAGATTGCGCATTGCGACTTTGAACGTCTTCCAATTCCACTTGAACTTCCCACCAACCAAATTCCTCATCACCTTCTTCACCTCGTCCAATCTCGCCTTCGCCTTCTTCCCCATATAATGATACGCGACCTTATGCCAGTAAGCCCGAGGAATGTTGCGCTGCTTGCAGCCAGCCTTGATCTGCTCGAGCCACTCGACAACCGGAAGGTCCCGCTTCGGGTTGCCGTTGAAAATGGGAGCAGTCGTCCATGACGCAAAGATCGGCTCGAGGTCGATCTCCTTGACTTTGAACTTGTCGAGGATGGCGGACATGGTGGCGGATTAACGAGTCGTCGTCGGGGAAGAAGGGTGTGAGAAAGAGAAGAAAGAGAAAACTAAAATGGGGGTCGTGTAGAAATCGTTTTGGGCAACGGCTTGCTTTCTCTTAAGCCTTTATGGCTCTTTGCGATATTGACCGCGTTGCAGTCGCGCGGCGTCGCAGAGCAACCGTATTGAGTTCTAGGCGAGGTCGATCGCGTTAACTGGCCATGGCCACTGCCTGCAGGTGACAGCCGAGCAGATCTGGGACAAATCTGGGGATGCATCACTGAGAGCGGTCAGTGACGACGCCAAAATTGAGCTAAAGAGCCATACCTTTGGATGCGTGCTCTATATGAACAATGCACAGCCAGGACAATGAACGAGGTACTTCAAAGCCTCGTTGCAAACATGTGTCATGTTCACGTCCTCTCCGTCAAGAACGCACGGTCCCCGGACTCGCGTATCTGAGAGCGACCTATGCTTTGCACAAAGACCGTGAATGCAAAAATCATATCTGCCGCAAGAGTGCGATCTTGAGGAAGAAACTTGAATCTTTCTGGTGTATACGGTACGCGAATAGTGGTGTAGTGAAACGTGAAGGTAAGTAGTAGCGTGTTGAAACGAGCGTTTGTAACATATTAGGATCTCAAAGCAGTAATAATAATCACGTTATTCTACTAAGCTGCTGTTTAGGACTTATCGTTACATTAACTACTAGACTGCGCTCCGACAACGCGCTGCAGAACACCCTCTCATCACGACCATGGACGCGTTCAGGAAAATTGACATCGACCAATACGAAGAAGACGTGCTTCAGGAGGAGGAGTTGTACGAGGCGGATCCACGAGATCCTGCGACAGTCTTGAACGACACCAAGCAGAAGGCAGGAGCAGTGCGGGGATCATTATCGAAGTGCGTATAGCATGTACTTTGTCTGCTGAATGTCGTTTGACGTGATTGTTCTCTTCGATAGAGGAGATGTTGTCGGTGCATTGACCCTGGTACTAGACAATCCACCATTCGGACCGAATGTTGAGGAGGCAAAGGTGAGTATGCAGATGGATTCGCTCCTTAGTAGAAACTGACCCGATGCCATCTAGAACCTGAACTTGCAAACATTGGTGTCGATTTTGAACAGCGGCAAGGGCACCGAGGTCCCTGGCATTCTGAAAGCATTGTCTCCGGAGGCGCAGGATACGCTGATGAAGTACCTGTATAAGGGCATGTCGCTACCCGGATGGGGAGATGTCAGTGGTAGCATTTTGCTGGCATGGCACGAGAAGGTAAGCCCTCGTGATGTATCCAGCGGCGATGAAGATTCTAATGATATTCCTCAGCTGACAGAAGTCGCTGGCACTGGATGTATCGTGCGGGCCATGACAGACAGGAGAATCGTATGAAGAGCAAGACGGACGGAATAATGTTTGTACACTAATATTTTACATTGCGATGTTGTCTATGCTTGTCGCCACAAATCCGTGACAAGTGAGATCTGTTCTGCACTGGTTCCGCAAGATAGCTTGGTCAACGACGATGGCGGACCGTGAGTTCATAATGTTACGATAGCTATGGACCTCTCGGACCCTCTTCATCTCTCCGCATCTCCCCGCTCTTGACTCCCGCATTCCTTTATATCGTTCCCATTCTTTACACCCGTGTAGTAGCGGAGGATGTCCGAAAATGTCGAGCTTGAGTCGAGGAGGGTCGTCTTCATCGATAGCGCCGACGAGAGTCATCGCGCTCGCCGGCGTTTTTGTCTCTTCGACCACAACCACCACCATCTCCGCAGACCGCTCGCTCGTCTGCGACCTTCGATTCCACCGCGTACCCCAACACCCGTTTTATGCCCCATAGGCCCTCGCAAATTCCCCAGGACAACGACAATCACAGAACCAAATTCCACGCATCTAAATACCAACCTCAACATGGAATTTCCAGCAGCTACCGCGCTCATGCTCTTCCGGCATCCCAGAATCGAGAATCCACACTTTTCAACATTCCAGCCGAATCTCTTACTCATATCACCTCTTTCCTGGCCCCTCCGGCACTCTTCGCTCTCGGAAGAACGAACAAGCAGCTACACGATCACATAAACGACGACAATACATGGAGGAGGGCCTACTTCTGTCAGTTCTTGGGTATCTCACCTGAGGACGATCTTCGCGACGGTGCGATCGATGGCGGGAGATCTCTGATGGTCAGACGGATCGAGTCCACCTGGAAGAGAGAGTACGTGCACAGGTGGAACTTGAGAAGGTGCGTACATCCCCCCTGTTGCTCGGACATCAGCTTATCCCTGTCTTATCAGGCGATACGAGCGTTCTCGTAGTGCTCCGGTCACGCATGTCCCAGTTCACTCAGCGGTCATCGAAGCCTATCTCATGCCCTCCAACCCTGCGGCTCCGACAGCACCTCCTGGCCTACTCGTTGCTTCCCTCCAGTATGGCGTCGTCGCTCGATCCTATCCTCTGACTGGCAAGATCCTTCGCGGATATTTCGACGCCGCTGGAACACTCAATGGTCTTGGTGTGGGCAATCCAAACGCCGAGTTCTCCCCCGATGTATCCAAAGTCACTATCATTGCGGATGGAGGTACCGCAAAGATCTTATGGGGACTCAGAAACGGCGTCGTGGCAACCACGGTTGCGTCTAAAGCGCTCGATATCTCCGGAAGAATCTCAGGAGGGAAGTGGGTGAGGTGCTTGCCTGGCCAGCAACATGAAGGCTCGGTTGAGGATGCAGTGTGGGTAGCGTCATCGTCCTCCTATTGCGTCACTGGCGGTGCGGATGGGCGCGTCAAGCTTTGGGAAACGAAGAGAATGACCTGCCTGTGGACATCGGAGAGGCCGAAAGTGCATGACCCATGCGTCAAGGTTGCGGTCGATTTGGTTCACGGAGTTATTGCAAGCGTCATGCACAGTGGGCAGATCTACATCTGGTCCGGTTTTGAACAGCTTCTCGCCGCAGGAGAAGACGCAAGTACTCCGGATCTCTCCATCCGCGAGGTTTGTCTCCCTTCCTCACCCCGCGCAGTCCCCCTATCCGGACAGGGCGACGCCCCACCAGCGAGAGAGGTCATTGGTCTCTATCTCTACTGCTCCTCAGCCAATTATGCTTCCGTACTCTCGGTCTTCAACAACGACACGCACTTTTACCGCACAAGCACTGAGCTGCGCACTGGTGTCGTTGACCGTATGGCCTATGGAGACGGCAATACTGGCACGCTCTCCGCAGTAGAGCCCGTCTTTGGACCCGTTGACACGAGCTTCGTGATCACAGGCGATTCACTCGGTTGCGTCACTGTATACCCTTGGGTTGATACCTGCCCCACTACACCAGCTGCCCCCTTGCACAAGTTCGAAGCGCACGGGAACGGTAGCATTACCGCTTTGAAGTGGAATTCCGCTGTCCTTGTCACAGGTACCTCCTTAGGTACCGCCTCCGTGTGGGACTCGCTGGATTTCACACATCTCCGCTCGTTCTCGTCCATTGGCTCTCGTTCTTCGGACAATGTCTGGGATCCCGTCAGTCGCATCATCGTGGAGAAGGACTTGCTGGTCATGACGGCTGGCCAGAAAGTGATGGCTTGGCTTGGCGGCCCCGTTACGGGTGCGGAGAGGAAGGGCAAACATCTCAAGATGTCTGCTAAGACGCATAACAGCGTGGCCAAATGGCAACGTCAGTACCATTCCTTTTACGTCTCCTTCTCTGTTCTGACATCCTTTCTTCAGGCCAAGTTGAGCTGTACAAAGACATCGCTGACTCTCGCCGGGAGCTGGAAGATGAACAAACCCATACTCGTCAAGTTTTCGGACGCGAGCGCGAGCAAATGTCGCAACTTGATTCCCTCGGTCTGAGTGAAGTCGAGGCGGTGGAGTACGTCCTCATGCTCAGTCGTGATGAAGAAGAGCGGCGCCGCAGGAACAGTCGTCCCCGCGTGGACGACGATGGTGTCTTCATTGGAGACTTCGATGATCTACAGACTCCCGTTTCGACCGAGATGCCTTTCTTCCTCTCTGGAACTAACGGCACGTCATCAGGTTCTCGCTCCAATCACCAAAGCCCTCGACTTCTCCCTCGTGTCGCGCCGTCCACGTCGAACACGAAAGTCCAGGTCTCCCCTAGGGTTCTACCTGAGCCTATGGAGGCGGGCTTGAGTATCAGCCCTATCAGCCGGGAGAGCTCTGTTCCTGGGTCGCTTTCTTCCTCCGTGCGCAACAATGTCATAACGGGCGATGTTAGCAATTTTCCTACCATGAGTTCCACTCCGACGCACAGCAATGGCAGTGGCACGCCGATTCGCCGAGCCATGTCCGGGAGCCCGGAATCTGTACGCAGCGCCTGGAGTGCCCCGCTTCGCTTCTCCAAGTCTGAGGGTCCATCTCCTCCCTCTACTTCGTCCAACGCTAGCGTGTCCTCTAGCTATCGTCCATCTCCTGTCCCCGGGCCCTCCTCTCCTACTCGACAAATAGGTGGTGTACCGAGCGGTCTATCGATGTCGCGCATGTCAGCCGAAGCAAGTCGCAATTACGCAAGTAAATCCAACCCGAGCAGTCCGCCGAGGACGACGCAGGCGGATGCGGATGAGAGAGAGGCGGAGGATTTGAGGTATGCAATCGAGTTGAGTTTGGCGGAGGCGAGGAGTCGTGGAGAGAACGTATGAGTCGCAGAGAGGCGACGTGGTCATGCTCAACATATGGTTTCAATCCATATCACCGTATGCTTTCGTTCATGAATAGACTGCCATA
>RWJN01000346.1:0-35463 GCA_004332605.1 Steccherinum ochraceum
GCGGTCAATGCAGGAATTCTATGCAGTGAGTTTGTTGATCTGTACACATGTGCAGGGTCGCTCATACGTACCACCGCCCAGATGCCTACACAAGACAAGTTAAAGAAGATTCAGGAAGTAGTCAACTTCCTTCGCTCACACACGGATCCTACCAGTGCTTAATTTCTGATTCGTTCGCACATATACCTACATTGCTTCGTACTTTATTGCCCATTCACCTCCGTATCGATGTGCTCACATGGACGGCTCTAGGATGACCATACCGTGTACGCTCGTAATCTGCATCGCGTTCTTCGAGCTGTGCTCTGCATTACCGGTGCCCGAGAGAGCAAAGCGGTGCACGATGACCACTTTCATTTTGATTATGATCACGAGCATTTGAGCGCACGTGGCAGGCCTATTGAGCGGAAGTGACATCACTTGTAAGGCTAGCTCTGACTGCAGTGGAAACGCAGTGATCGACGTTACACCGCCCGTGTCAGCTTGGGCCCGCTGCGCATCCTATATAAGCCGAACCTCTCTCTCCTCCAGACGCACAACCACCATATCCACAATCATGTCTGACTCCAAGACAGACTCCAAGACCTCTCATCTAGACAACATGGACGACCTTCCTGAAGGTTGGGTCCAGCAATACGATCCCAAGTCCGACCATCCTTTCTGGGTAAGCTCGTACCGATCTCTCAGGATCGCGAATAGGAGCCTCATTGATCTTGCAGGTGGACACGAAGGCCAAGCCTCCTCGCTCGATCTGGGTCCATCCCTTCGAAGACGAGCAGTTCATGAATGAGCACCCAGAGATTCGAGATAGACATCGATCAGGGAGCAAGCCCGACAAAGAGGAAGGAAAGACAGGGAAGGCAGGAAAGTCTAAGGACAAAGATGTCCCGCAACCTGCCCCCGGCGAGGCCCCACCACCGTATTCTCCCAGACGACACTCTTTCACTGGCGAACCTTCGCAGCGCCGTCGCAGAGACGAGGAGATGCACGGTGACGAAACTGTGCAGCAGCCGAAGACCCCTCAGCCGTCCTCAAGCAAGGGAAAGGGCAAGGAGAAGGAGAAGCGAGGCTTCTTTGGGAAAGTGAAGGACAAAGCGATCGGAACCAAGGAGGAGCGCGAAGAGGCGAGACGTCGGGAGATGATTGTAAGTTTTTCTTCTTCTTCTGATCTCCAGCTGTGATATTGAGCGATATGTTGCAGGCTGCACAGCGATACGCTGAACAGAGGCGTCAACAGCGAAGGGCAAATCCATACTATGACGACTACTACGGCTCCGGCTCGTCTTCACGATACGGAGGATACTCTTCCTCACAAGGACCAGCTCCTGCGCCGTTCGGTCCTGCAATGTACAACCCGCCAGCCGGGAACCCATATTATGGCTCAGGATACGGGAACGGTTATAGCAATTATGGCGGGTATGGCGGCGGATATGGCGGTAGAAGCAGCAGGTATGGTGGTGGTGGAGGCGGATTCGGTGGCGGTTCGCTTGCTCTTCCACTCCTTGGTGGATTGGCTGGAGGTCTCTTATTGGGCGATATCTTCGACGGTGGAGGATTGTTCTAAGCATGCATCATCGTTTCGTAGTACGGACTATTTCTTCTGTTCCCTTCGGCTCTCGTATTCACATCTTGGCCGTCTTTGTCTTGATGTATCATTGTAATCGCAGCTGTACAATACACGGTGACTGACTTCCACATACCCTTTCAAATCCACCGATGAGTTTGACTCGCGAAGTCGCGACGCGATGAGAACAATGCGATGACAGAAGGTAGTCAAAGGTTCTGACAGATGCTGCTGAAAAGGCGCTGGTCGGCGTTCATGATCATGCCCACGAATCCAGCTCGCAAGTCTCCCATTCCTCCACCTCAGCCTCCTCATTTTCGGGATACTCTGGATATTTCTCGCTGGACACAAAGACGTTGCCCCACCTGTCGTTAATCTCGTTTACTGCTGTGACGCCAAGATTCAAAAGTTGCGAATAGATTGGGGCGGTCCGAATTGGAATGGCACCTACGCTTCCCTCGTCTCTCAGTCCGCACGTACTCATCTTGCATTCGCCGGACCTGCAAGATGTGCTTGACTCGCACAATTTGCCTCCACTGCCCCAAATCCTACAATCATTTTCGCCGCTACAGCAGAGTGCGTGTCTAGCTACACTGCCTTCAAGTTGTATTCACTAAACCTTGCACGCTTCCTTACAGTCACTACTCGGACAACATCCCTAGCGTCAATTCCCTTGTCGACTTTTGCACTTCGGTTCTCTGACTTGGTGGATATCGAGTCCGCCATACATGAAGATGAGGAACAACGCGCAGAGCGGACCATGGACTGGATAGGAAACCGCGTCCAACCGCGGTGCGCAGCTTGGGTGGAGACAGTGGAGGCAGCTTCAGATGCGGGTGATGGTCCTTGGAAAGACCGTACACCGTGGTGGGAGGAAGTGAAGAGGTGTGTGGAAAGCGACCATGTTCCCAATCGCTCTGAAGGATGGAATCACCCAGTAGCAAGTTCGTGCTTTAGCTCTGGCGAACCTCCCTTCGTCCAAATACTAAGTAGTGTGTTTGCTTTTCTTCCAACAGTAATATATGCAGTGTCTACAGCTGCCGTCAACCCTCTACAAGCTTTGCAGGACTTGCATTCACGCGCGATAGACTTTCCACCTTGGGTGGACGTTACCTTCCTCCGTTATTCCCTTATATTACATCCCTCAAATTCATCCTTGTCAGATCCTATGTACGTCGAAGCATATGTCATGCATGACCTGATCTCATGTCTTGTTTGCTTCTAGAGCGGAATCACTATTCAACGCGGTCAAGAAGCAGTACGGATTACACACGTACTTACTTCCTCTCAGCTTGCCCACCTCTCCTCCCCCTACTGCAGTCTCGATACCTCTCCCCGTACCTCGACTTCCGCCAATACCTCCAGCAGAGATATCCCCGATGCCACCTTCTCAACCCGCACCCGCAGGAGTGTCAACGTCACCACCTCCAGCATCTGTCCTATCACCTCGCGTTCAATCACCTGTCCAGTCTCCCGACAAGCCTCCACTGGACGCCACCAAACCGCTTCTGCTATCTGAAGGCGACGCACAGCAGCTTTCCCGTTTCACACGCGAGTTCGTGACCATGAGTTTGATACCGTGGATGGAGAAAGCTGTAGTTGACTGGAACGAGCTGGTAAGACGCCGTCTATTCTGCGTGTAAAGACTGCCTCACGTTTCATTCTACAGTACTCAACCTCCAGACGTCTCCCCTCTCGCCTATTCTCCTCAACACGACGCCTATTCGGTTCTGGATACTCATCTGCCACAAGCACTCCTCCTCCCTCTACTCCTTCACATGGATCTTCGCCGTCAATATCATCCATATCTTCTCGTGTCAACTCGCACGCACCAAATAGTTCCATCAGCTCCCTTACATCGGTCACTTCGACGGGAGGCGGTCAAGCTGCGGTACTTGTCAGTCAACAGCGAAGGTTGGCTGAGTTTGCAACAATTCTTGGTGATTTCAAGCTTGCTATCTCAGTATGGGAAAATCTACGGAAAGAGAGCAAGGGTGGCCATGTACGTACATTGTTTCGACGCGTTTTTACAATGAGATTGACGCGTCACAGGATATTCTACCGCTGCTGCTTGCTCCATCGCCAGCCTTGCCCCTCTTGGCCTCTAACTCTGTACAAGCGAATCATACCCAGTTCCATGAACTACCCGCACAGGCGCAGATGCGTTCCCTTGTAAACGCAGTACGATGGGATATTGGTATGGACCAACGAGAATTTCTAGGCAACGTTTTGGAGGGAGAAAGGTGGCTGGTCTATGCCGCAGGAGCTGTACGTCTATCTCTTTCGTCTGACCTCCGTCTGAATCTTGTCCGTGTTTATCATTCATTGATTCAACTCACTGAAGGCAGAAGAAGTGCCTACGGCTCTGTTGCTCGCACACGCCGCATTCCTCAGCGCGAAGAAAGATGCACGCCGACGTTCAGCTTTATGGTATCTTCGTGCCGCGGACCGCCTTGAGAAGGCAGGAATTGTGAGTCGCCACACTTGCTTGCACATACGATCGAAGGGACCTAATGTCTCGCAGAAACCACTTGCAATGTATTTCTTCCGGCGGTCACACAGTCTGTACAGGGCTTTACGTCCAAGCGATCTCTCGCCATCGTTCTGGGAAAGCGAAGGCAAGAGTCGATCCAACTGGCGGGGCTTCGACGCCGTCCTACCTGGAATAGAACACGAACTCGGTCGCCTGCTGTATACAACGGGAGACACTGCTGGAGCAGTGCAGTTTTTCCTTGGATTGCTCCAGGATTCGGATACTGCAGCGCTGACTCCTCTCACGGAGGGACTTGGTATCACGATCAACGGAGCATCGCAAGATGCAAAGCAAGCTGGGACAGATAAAGTTTACCTAGAGGATTTCAGAGTAGCGTTGAAAGTAAGGTGACAGGCAGTCGTTCACTTTTGCGTCAATTCACCTATCGTCCAGCACTTCAAAGCTACTGAGAGCGAACGTTTCTCCAGTCTCGAACTGCAGCTGCAGCCCCGCTTCTGCCAAATCAAGCACACGCGTATACGCCTACCAGGAGACGCGTTGAATGGCGATGCGGATGAATGGAAGACTCGCGAAGATGATTGGGCTGCGTTTTGGAAACCTAAAGGTGGCGAGAAACTTCACATGGGCGGACGAGCAGCTGTCGATGGTGCGTAGATCAGGGAATTTCCTCGTTTTCGTGATTCTGAATTTTGTTTAGAGACTTTCTGGGTTGATCTGGCTATTCGCAATCCGCTTGAAGTGGATGTAACTCTCTCAGCACTCACAATTCTTCTTCGAGACGCTTCCTCGCCAGAAACATCCGACCGTCTTGACTTTGTTGAAGTAGAGGTCGTTGACGACATCCAGCTAGGATCTCGAGAAGCACGCACAGTATGTCATCGGTTCCATGGTACCCGGACCAACAGCTGATATCGATGGCCTAGATTCCTATTGGCATTCGATCTTCTCGACCAGCTTCCCTGGTCCTCACGCACATCACGTACAACTTCCTTGGTTTGCTACCTGCGAAGGAGACTTTGGCGACTCGAGGACGGAGGCTTCAGGATACCCCACAACAGAGGCAGAACAAGGTCTATGCTCCCGATATCATGTTGAACGTGCAGGTCGAGGACGCCCTTCAGCGGGTGCAGGCGAACTTTGTGGACGATAGACACCTGCTCCTGGCTGAAGGCGAGTGCAAGCGTATGACCGTGAAGCTCTTGAACTCGGGCAAGAATCCCATTAGTGAGCTGTGGATCATCGGCGGTCCTGAAGATGAACTATGGGTGGATGATGACAAAAGCCCTGGCCCTTCCGGTGAGCTATGAACTCCCCGTCTGTTGTAACATTCAACTGAGCCGGACTGTAGCTCAGATCACCCCCTCTGAGCCTGAATTCATGACATCTACCAACTCTCTCGCCCCAAGAGAGCCGCATCGAGTTCTGATAGAAAACCTGCATTCTTCATCTACACTAGAATCAGGAGAGAGTGTTGACCTCTCTCTCATCCTACATACAACACTAGCTGGAGAGCACAATCTCTGCTTGTTGCTGGCATATCGAGAGGTATGACACGTCTTTTTTTTGAAAATCTTTCAAGCTCTCACCTCATCTCTCATGTCATCTAGGCCTCGGGACAAGCTTTCTACTCAACGCGATTAGTGCGGCAGTATGAAGTGCGACCCATCCTTACAGTGACGCCGTCCGTGCAGCCCTTCCAGACATCAGAACACGAGTATGTCATTGATCTCAGTGTCGTGAACAAGACAACGTCGTCGTCCATCCGTATCACTCAAGCGACAATGATGAGCCAGTCATGGACCACCATACCACTAACGACGAACATCATGTAAGAGTTCGCTTCGCTGCGAGTTCGCTAGATTGCTTACCATGGGTTTGTTCCTCTAGTGGCGCCCTACCCCCAAGCCAGGTTGCGCGAGGGAAATTTGCTGCCAACCGTTGGGAAGATGGTCCTAACGTTCAGGGCACTAGAGAGTTCGTGATAAGAAAGCTTCGAAGCGTGCTTCAAGGCTCGACTGTCGAACCGTCGGATCCCCCTACCACCCGCCTGCAGTGCAGACACCTTTCAACAGTGAGCTATTCCGTTACGTTCTGGCTTATATCCTACGACTGCATCTGACAAAAATCTACTAGAGCGACAGCGTGCAGTCTATCAATAGTCCTGCTATTCGTGAATTCATCCACGCAGGCCGTCGAAATCATGTTTCTCGTCATATCTCAAAGGGGCACCCGCATATACCCCAGACTCAACATCGGTCTGTCTTCCCTCTGTACAACCCGACATCACTAGACTTCGTGGTGTTCTGGGAGATACCATCGCAAGATCGACGAGGGCATGTTTTGATTCCCATTTCTCATCTTGGGGCAGAACATGCACCTCTCGCCCAAGTTCTAGATGACGTCGAGAATACCAAGGCCAAGAGGAGCATGTACGCGGAAACTCGACGCGAGCGTATGGAACTCATCCAGGCGATCAAGAACAGCGAGTGGAATGCAGAGACAGACCCAATAGGAATCAATGTGATGGGTGGTATAACACTAAGCCATGACTTTGCCTCGAGGTCAGTCTCGCTAGCTTGCAGTAGTACAGTAGAAAGGCGGCTGATTTTTTCATTTCAGTCCATGCCACGTACCCGTTACTTTCGTATTGCGGAATCATTCTCTCACGAACCCAGCACGGTATACTTTGACATTGCCCGCTCGTTCATTACCTGGGTCATCGTAAGTCATTTGCAACGCGTGGATGCATCACAACTTTGTTAACCACATCGAACAGGACGCATTCACTACCGCATTTCATTGGTCGACTGACACACCGGGGCGAGCTGGCGCCATCGCAGGCGGTGACTGTACGCTCAAAGCTGCTTGTGAGTCAACCAGGCAGCCACGAGATCGGAGGATGGTCAGTCGAGACCGAGGTTGGCGAGATCACAGACCCGCCACGGTGGATCACACGACAGCGATATAAGCAAGAACTGTCGGATACCAACTTGCTGCACATCAATGTGGAGAATAGTTCACGTACATAAATACCATCCATCCATATGCACTGTACACACAACGACAATTCCACATAATACTGATAGCGGACTCTGGAAATGCAAAGCCTATGATTGTGAGATCACTGGTAGCTCCTGTGGATCAGGCGGCCGAGAGGTAGCGAACCTGCTTCACTGCTTCTTGTTGTTCTTCTCGCTGTCGATCTTCATTTTCTTCATCTTCGCGTTGAAATACGTTCCGAGAACAAACTGTACGAAGTTGAAGAACGGGACCCATAGCTGAATGTGACATCATCGAAGATTAAGTTAGGGGCCATATATGCAAATGCAAGGACACACACCTCCGGAGACAGATATTTCTGAGCGAAGATAAGGGAGAGAGGAGAGGTCATCCATGTCAACTGGGCAACATATGAGCACACGACCACGATTCGCAGACGGAAATCATCATTTACCCGCATAACACTCATGAACCCCGCCTTCACTGTTCGAATAACGTCCTCTTTAGTCTTCGCGCCGTTGATGATGGCCATGGACGCCAGGTACACTGTATGCAAAATCAGCGCATATCACCTCATGAGGAAGCGACAGCTTACCAGAGATTTGGATGGGTGCAACAAGTAGGTTGCTTGCCAGAATCTGGCCCAACTTGGCCTTCACATCCGTTCTTCCAGCAAACACCTTCTGCAACAATCCTACTAGGAAGTGACCCAGCGGTGCTGAGACGAAGAAGCCATAGAATGCCATCTTCAATGCTTTGGTATCCAGCTTGGCTTTAGCCAATGCATGCTGGTACAATGGCGCATCTTTTGGCAGACGCCTCGCAGGTACACCTGCTATGTGAGAAGCAAGGACCTCCTGAAGGAGCTGCAAGGTCGCTGCATAGTAACCATTAACCTTGAGCGTCGTTTCGGTACACATAAGAATGGGAACATACCGAGTGTGATAGACTTGGTACGGAGAGGGTGTACCGCAAGTTGTGAAAGGTAGGAGGCGAGAAGAGGGTGGGTCTGTTTCCCCGACGCGACTGCTGCCGCTGCTGCACCGGATGCTGAGCTCATGGTGTGGAAAGACTTGCAAAGATTCCCTCTCGTGGTGGTGGTTCAAAGCAGGACAGGTCGAGAAGCAACGTAAGGGTATCGCACGGACGCTGTTAGGGCTGCTCTTTATAGGATAGCAGAAACGCTCCATGCAAGACATGAATGACCCCGGGCCATACCCGATCAATCTGGGCCGGCCACCCGGCCTACAGAGAATCAGACGCATGTCTCCCGCTCAAAGTATGGCATACGAAAGCCGTACCCGAAGGACGAAAACATTGCAAAGTGATTATACGACAGCTATAGATACGAGCAATGATAGCTAGAGTATCCGTCAACAAAGGGGATATCCAGGGGCATGCATGTCTAGGTTCCAATCCCATAAGAATAATTAATGCCTACTGCCTACCTCGCCTCTTCACCTTTCACCCTAGAGCGACAAAAGTCAGATATCAGGTGAGTGAAAACTCGAACCGAAGGACACGTACCAAGCCTTCACGTAATCCGCGAAGGAGACCATGCAGACAGTCTGCCAGATACCGAGACCTATGCGGGGAGTGACACCACGGTACAGACCCTTCATACCGTTCTCCTTGTAGACGTAGGACAGCGTATTCAGAATCGTGGGCTTCTCCGGCCTGTTAGCGGACTTCGCCATCGATTGCATCTTGAGAGAGCCTGTCAGCCATATAGACCATATCAACAAAACAATGCACATACTTCTACGCGAACGACCTCGATGGGCTGGTTCCATGTCGCGAGCGCACCACCGATGGTAGAAGAGGTGATCTTTTCAAGCGCCGTCAGCTTGTCGTTCTCTCCTTTGCCTTTGATTTGACGAATGGAGCTCTCAGCTAAGCGGGCGAAACCCATCCTGGTTTGTCTCTCGTGAGCACAATTCCGAGCGCAACTTGAATTCACAACGTACCGGGAACCCCAGTTGGTGCACTGACGAACGGCAACCGCGTTGACACCTTTGTTAATACCACGAATACCTTCGCGGCGATAGATGTCAGCGAAGACAGCCCATGTCGATGGAGGTGCGACGCCGGCCGCGGCCTGCTTGTGACGGGTAATCTCAGCGGTTTTCATACATGTGCAGAAACCTGTTGAACAAGATCGTCAGCAGAGGTACGAGCTATGATCATTCAACAAACATACCCATAGTAGCATATGCCTGAGCGATACCACCACCCATACCACCCAACAGACCAGCTGCAGCCGGGCTTACGCCGAATCCTGTAGCAGCTGTCTCTATCTCCGACGCAGTGAACAGAAGGACAGCGCCCTTTGTCGACGCCTCAATCCATGCCTATAGTCGAGAATTCACGATGGGTCCGACTGCGAGATAGAACGCTAACTCACCCATGGAATGAGACCCTGGTAGAAACCAGAAACGCCACCACGACTCCAGACAGTCTGAAGAGCTTGGAGCATGGACTGCGACCTATTTGCAGCCATCTGCGTCTTCAAGACTTCTAACGGTTGACCCAAAGTCGTAACCTGAGCGAGAACGTATCAGAATCTTGCTGAATTCGCGTTTGTGCAATGACAAAACTTGCCTCCTGTAGGATACGTTAGTCTTGGGCAGCTGCCGTTCAGTTGAGCATAATCACTTACGAACTACACAATCGAAACAGGAAATTCCACAGCAGTCAGTATTTGGACATCTCAGCGCATTGAACCGTGAAGATATACCATGTTCATGATACCACCTACGCGTACATGTCAGCACTTCATTCACATGCAGTTGTGAGCTGTCACGCGATACTTACCGACGGCGATGTTGGACCAGTTCACGCCCTTTTGGCCTGGTTCCTTCTGAATGGCCATGACTGTTCGTTAGAAGGAGGAAGACGGGGAATAGGAAGGGGAAAGGGGACGAGGGGGGAGGAAGGAAAGGGTAAGGATGGGTGAACGGGACACCGCCGGGTTGAAGACACGAAATAGTTTGGGGCAGCTGTTAAACGCCGGCAATATTAGTAGCCGAGCAACTTTAGGCACCTTGCTTAGCGACGTCCTCTTTATTGTCTGTCGACTCTTTATACCAATCTGAGTCGTCCTCAGACGGTACTACTTTCCTCGTCAGCAAGGTTCTCATTGGACTACAAATGCCTCTGTGGTACGACGCTACGATACGCTTCTCTTGATAATTGGCGCCACGATGGACGCGTCGACGGATGTGCACGTGTTACGTATCCGAGAACGCCTTGAATCGGGTATCTTACAACTTCCAACACTTTGTTTGTCTTGCAGGTTACTCGTGGATTGATATCAGGCTGTCTACCTTACGTGAATGCCAAGCACTCTGTCATACGCAAACGAGTGCAGTGGACGCTTGGCAGCGCACGACGCATGCCACTGCCTTGGAGGTGAGTCTACAATATTGCGATACTGTCCGCTTACAATGTCTCAATGATACTCTTTCAGCATGAAGTTCCTGCAACGCAACCAACGCCCAACTGATGATTTATATGTTGTCGTTTCTGAAGATGATAGTGGGCCTCTGTACCCACGCAGTATCCACTAAAATTTCTGCCGTACTCAAGCGATGGGGAAGACACGACCTAACAGCGCAGACGTCGACGCCCTACCTATTACGAGTCAGCGCCCTCCTTTACCTCCATTCCCAACCCTGAGCGTCCTCGCCACCCGAAACACTTCGGAGCTGTTACAACTGTCCTGCGTGGCCGACTACTAGCGATGGTTATAAAGGATCTCTGGAGGAGGCGCATCGTTCAAGCTCGCCCTCCCTAGACACTCTCCTGGGGCTCACGCGGCTTCGCAGTTTCAATCTCGTCCAGGTGAGTCTCTGACTTCTGTCACCGTCGCCCGCATTACTGAACACGTACTTGTTGTCGTGCAGCCATGTCTTTCTCTCGTATACCCCAAGAAATCACCGATTACATTCTCGACTATCTTCACGACAATCCAAAATCGCTCCGAGCTTGCGCTAGGGCTTGCCGCGCATGGCAGCCCACTGCCTACCACCACCTCTTCACCCAAATCGTTCTTCAATCCGTAATATCTTGTTCGGCATTCAGCGACCTGCTGGAACATGCTCCTCACGTAGGCCAACTGGTCCGCAGTGTCAGCCTCGCTTTGCCGCAGCGTCCCAAACGACCTAACCCAAAGCCGGAAATCATGGATACGCCCATTTCGACGATAGCGCTCGCCTCTCTCTCCACCTTGAGGCGGCTATCTATCGCAGTGTGGAATTTCGATGTTGGCAGCAGCTGTGTTGGACTCACCGGTCTACGCTCTGTTCACCACCTCACCTTGCGACACTGCCGATTCCCGACTTTCCGCTCGTTCGCGGACTTCGTCCTTTCATTCCCAAATCTCGAAAGTCTGGATGTTGGCGACATCTCATGGGAGACCGGTCTTGACGAGACACATCCGTTGGAAGATAACGAGGTGCCCGTGAAGCTGCGCAAGATCTCTCTGGGCCCGGTGACAGACCTGCAGACAGTGGCCGACTGGCTTGCGGCTTGCCGCGTCCAGAAGACCGTCACTGGCCTTCGTGTCCGCTGTACCACGGAACAGGATGTGATCGCGCTCAACACCCTGTGTGCGGCGATCGGAGACGTCTTCGTCGATCTCGAACTTGACTGGCTCCTGCGAAAGACCTCTCCCAGTGAGTAGGGACTTATTCTCGGAGTGATATCATCTGTCATTGGTGCTGATCTACATTCTGATTTCACCCAGCGTTCGCACTGCCAACAAGATTCCCTCCTTCTCAATGTTCTGCCATTCGGTCTCTTTCGCTCAAGTTCCCCATCTACGATGGATGTCACCTGACGTGGCTGACAACCGTCCTGACTTCTACCCTCGAATCTGCCGTATTGGAAGTCATCAGCATGGAAGTACGTCTTCTTGGTGATCTTGACGCGATCGAATGGCGTGCGTTGCGAGTCGCATTCAACAGCAAGCCGGCCCGTACTCTCAAGCAAGTCAAGCTCAAGCTGCTCGTATGGCCCACTGCCAAGCTGCCTAGTAGTATTGGGAGCTCGCGCAATCACTCCCTGGAGTCCTACATACATGGGCACCTACCGGAGCTCTCCTCGCGCGGGATCTTGCATATCATCGCAAGGTAGTCGATAGTAGATACGCTCCTTAGATATCCTCTCCTCAGACTGTCGGTAGAATGTCAAGGCGCATACTATACTCGTCTTATTATGAAACTGAACCAATTTGATATCCTTGTAATTCGACTTTACACACAATTAGAACGGGACGATAGAGAAAACGAGCAGATGGGTATATGCAGTGTGGGTAACATAGTGGGATAAAGGTAGGGAGAATGGCTGGGAGAGCTTGTACCATTAACTTGCAATAGTCCATGAGATAGAGAAGTGCGTAATACAGGAGTCTTGTTGAGGCCATAGTAGAAGTATCAGGGGTGGCGACGAAAGATTGAGGTCCAAGAGGTCCGGAAGTTGCGTGTGGTGAAAACGTTGAGCACGGAAGGAAAAGTCGCGGAATCCATGAGGCTGCAGCGTGTAACCAGGCAAGGCTTGAGGTCTACCGAGAAGCTTGAAGCTGTTCGGAGAGGTGTTCCACATCTGCCTTCAGTCTGTTATGATAAGGAACAAGCGATATGCATGAGTATATTAATTTCCGTGTCCGATGTGAGAAATAAGTTAATGTCCGAAAGGAGTGACGAGATGTGAATAATTTAGAAAAGACCGTAAACCACGGCCAGCGCGCAGAGTCCTCCGAGAAAGCTCTTCAGTCCGAAAATTCTAACATACCGTGTAATCTGATCCTGGCTCTCTTCTTGGTCTTGTTCGAGATACTGAATCTCCATCGTCTTGCGATTGAGCTCCTGGTTGAGAGTATCGGCCTTACCCAGGGCAACATCGAGTTCTTCCCTCAACACACGTATCGACCGCTCATGCTCCGCCTGAAGATCGCCGACCTTCAGGTTATGCGCCTCGTGGAGACGCTGGAGGTCCTCTCTGCTAACACTCGACGACCGCGCGTGCGAGTTGCCGTTGCTGCGAGGGGGTGAGATGGGTTCGGCCGCCAGTGTAGCCTTGGCCGTTGCCAGCTCGCCCTCGAGATCGGATATCTTCGTGGTCAATGCGATGCGGTCGCTGGTCAGAGCGGCCACTTCTTCATCGTGAGCGGAACGAAGCTTTGTGACTTCTTCGGCGCGAGACTTGGCTGCTTCCTCGAGCTCCAGCAAGTGGTTGTTGCCCATCTCCCGCATGGTCGACTGAGTCGCCATGAACGCATCTGACATCGCCGCGTACTCTTCTCGAGCGTTGGCCAGATCCTTTGATATCTGCGTGATAGTCTCATCCTTGTCGCTCTTGTCGAGAGCAGCAACGATAGACTTATGCTCCTCCAGCTGTGTCCGAGCGGACGCTAAGTCGGCAGTAGTGGCGGTGAGAGCCGCCTTGGACTTCACGAGATCGTCCTGGGTAGCCTTCAGCTCAAGCTGCTGGCTAGAAATCTGTTTTTCAAGGGCTGCAACCTGACTGCGGAGAGCCTCCTCGTGTTCGGTTTTCAGAGAATCAATCTGTGCCTGGTGCGCGGCGCGGAGTTGATCCATGGTAGACCGGGATTCAGTGCGGAGGCTCTGGAGGTCTTGGCTGTGAACAGAACCGGCCTCGCTCTGACGACAATTTCGTCAGTATCGTAGCACACAACGCTTGGCTCAACTTACCTTAGCTCGCTCAAACGCTTCCTGCAGTAGAACTTCGTGCTCAGCCTTCACAGTATCAATCATGGAGTTGTACCGATTGCTTTCGTTCTAAGTAACGGTTCATTAGCCGATGATACTATATGTCAGGGCATTCACTTACATCGAGCTTCTCAGTGACGTCCTTGAGCGAGTTCTGAACCTCCTCGAGCTGAGCAAGGGAGGCCGCTTCAGCCTCATACAATTGAGTACGATGAGCTTCAGCGGCGGTCGCGGCATCCGCTTTGGTCTGTTCGTGTGAAGCGTGAGCAACAGCGAGGTCGGTCTCCAGAGCTTGCAAGCGTGCAGTGAGATCAGTGAGCTCATCCTTGACACTCTGCAGCTCCTGTGAATGGGAATTGGCGGCTGCCTCAAGTGCCTGAGTATGCTCCTCGGCTTTTGCAGCAGCAGCATCGGTAGCCTGCTGGAGCGCTGACTTTGCAGCAACGAGCTCCTCTTCAAGGGCGCTGATACGTGCGACCTGCTTTCCCTGCGTATCTTCAGAACCTTCCTGCTCTTCCTTGAGCTCCAGGATCTCGACCTCCAGCTCTGAGACTTTGGTTGCCTTGTCTTCGTTCTCCCTCTGAAGCTCCTCAAGCTGAGACTGCAACCCGGCGACTTGTGAAGCTTGGTCCTCGAGCTCCTTGATCTTGTCTTGAGCCTCCCGGAGAGCTTGAGCATGTGCAGATCGAAGCTGTGCGACCTCCTCTTGGATAGCTGTGAGGTCGGCGCGAGCTTTCAACAGCGCCTCATGTTCAACAGCTGCAGCCTCCACGGCGGCAACAGACTGGTCGTTCGACGAACGCAGAACGTCCAAGTTCTCTCTGGCAGCCGACACCTCAGATTCCAAGGCTGTGATCTTGTCTTGCAAGCTCCTAACAAGTTCGTTCTGAGACGCAGTGGCATCCTTTGCAGATTGAAGCTACGTTGACGAGGTCAAATCGTGCGTTCCTGCGATGTCAGCTTAATTGCTCACCTCATCCCGAACACTACGGAGAAGACCTTCGTTGCCATCTTGTTCCGATGTCAATCCTTCAACGGTCTGCTTGAGCTTCGCCAAATCGGTCTCCGCATCCACTTTCGCCTTCTCCAGCTCTGCGATGGCACTAGCTTTAGCTTCGATGTCCGAAGACGCAGCATCGAGCGACAACTTCAACTTAGAGACCTGCGCCTCTAACGACGACACGAGGTCGATCTTCTCAGCAAGGGACGCGTTCGCTTCCGTCAACTGAAAGCTGTATAAGTCCACTGAAACGTCCCGGGAGTTATTATCATACCTTGGTTTGCAATTCGCCAACTACCTTGCTGTCATCTCGGACCTCCTTGATTGAAGTAATGGACCCCGCGGTAGC
Source organism: Steccherinum ochraceum (assembly GCA_004332605.1). Classification (NCBI taxonomy): domain Eukaryota; kingdom Fungi; phylum Basidiomycota; class Agaricomycetes; order Polyporales; family Steccherinaceae; genus Steccherinum; species Steccherinum ochraceum. The sequence continues at coordinate 15,139 of RWJN01000346.1, forward strand.
TGTGCGATTTCCTGTCCTGACTGAAGCAGTACTCGATGGTCTGTTGGGACCGGGAGAAGGAGCGATACTCGCCCTCGGGGCGGGAGCGGCACGCTTGACGCCTTCGCTGACGGAAGCTCGGGGGCGAGTAGAGCTCGAGGACTTGAGGGAAGCGACGGAGTCGGGAGACGTCACAGAAGCACGGGTAGCGGTGACCGCAGGCTTGGTAGTGGTGGAAGAGGCAAGAGAAGATTTGGGAGCGGCGGGTGCCTTGGGAACAATAGAAGCTCTCCTGGAAGGAGCGGCGGGGCCTGCAGTGGTAGATTGTCTGCTTGGTGGCGGCATTGTCGACTTCGACGATGCTGGAGCAGCTGAAACGGACTTCCTGAGAGATGATGTTGCAGTGGTAGTGGTGGGTCTGGTAGTGGTAGCAGGAGCGGCCTTGGAAGCCGCTGCACCAGTAACTGGTTTGCCTGCGCCAAACGTGCCGGACTTCAGCACCTAATCGCGTACAAGACGCGATGGCGATGAGCTCCAACGTGTCACCCGCATGTGAGAGGAGCTACATACCTTCTTGACGGTTGGGGTCCCAGGTGCACTACCAGTGGCCGCGCCAGCTGGTTTCACGGAAATAGAGGACCTCGCCTTGGCTTTTGTCGGAGAGGCAGGCGCAGCAGCATCTTTCGCGGGTGCGGCTTCATCTTCGCCATCGTGCTCCCGGGGTGACGTAGGCTCGGCCTCTTCGTGGTGGTCCTCATGTATGCCATTTTCCGGATGTTCGTCTGCAGGGACGCCTTCTGTATCAGGTGCGGGGGCCTCGTGCTGGTCACCAACTTCGGATTGCGAGTCGGAGAAATTAGCTTCAGCAGTTTCAGCGTGAGGCTCGTCAAGCTGTACTGGGACGTCGTGGTCGACTTCAGCCATTAGGAGACTTTGTAGAATAGAAGGAGAGCGAGGGTATAAAGAGGGTGGGGGGAGAAATGGGAGACGCGATGGTCCAACGGACGACGTTTTGCCGCTGCGTTGACGCGTGGCACTCGGTCGCGTATCTCAACGCGTCTAGCGCCGGCCTCCGAGCGGATCACGTTTTCATTTCCAGTCCGAACCTCCGCGTACTTTTACACTACATACTTGCAGTCCTGGAGATTCAATACCTAGTACGTTACACTACATTTGTTACAGTCTATGGCATTAAACGAGTCCCATCGTTCATCCCTAACTTGAGTCTTCTGTTCAGATCTTCAATTCACATGCGCATATAAGTTGAGAGCGTTCAATGCAGGCTCGTCCAAATTACGGTGGTTGTAGGACAGAATAGCAATCTAATTCAACAGAGTACGGTGAGCTTGAGCTGTAAGGAGTTATGAGTCCGATGGGACTCACCCCAGCAGGTTCGACATTGAAGTGCGTTCCTGATGCCGAAAAGTATCATTACAATGTTATAATGCTCGGGATCTATGCCACTCACCAAGCGACAGAGGGAACCGGATCCAGCGCGCAATGAAGACACGGTTGAAGTGGCCATGAGCAACGATCACAACATCTCTGGAGCCTTCTCCATTCTCCAGCCACTTCCTGTGATCTTCTCGCACCTTCAAGATGGTCTGGTATAAGCCGACGTGGAACCTACGCAGAGGAGCAGCTTACCTTTGCCACGACCTCATCCACCCTGTCACACATCTCTTCCGTAGTCTCGCCGCCAGGGCACCCGTCCTTCCAAATGGCCCAACCAGGATTCCTCGCTTGGATCTCGCCTGAAAGGAGACCTTCATATTCACCGTAGTCCCACTCTCTGACTTCCTCCGTGATAACATGGTGCGGCAACTTGTCCAGATGGTCGAATAGGAGGTGGAATGTCTTGTGGGCACGTTGCCTTGGAGAGATGTAAACAGTGCATAGGTTCTTGGGATCGATGATCTCTGGTGGATGACGACTATCAGCAGTAAAGCTTTCGTAGGAGGACATGGTACGCACTTCCATCTCCTACAAGCTGCTTAGCCCTCGTGGCAGTCTCAGCTTCGCCCTTTGCAGTAAGGGGGATATCTGTCCGACCAGTCTGAAGACAGATTATCGTCGATGACTGCTTTGAGCGGTAAATGGAAAGTCAATCTTACATGACGTCTGTACATCCGCTTCAGTATATAGAATGTCGAGAATTTCGCAGCACTGACCCGTTGACCGACCACTCAGTCTCTCCTAATAGAGAGGTTGAGACTGACTAAGACGACCTTCATGAAAGCTTCAATGCTTACCATGGCGGATGAGAAACAGCCGGGGCATCGGTCTTTGTGTCATGTTGGATGGTGAAGGTTGATTGAGGTCGAGGTGGACAGAAGATGGTGGTGAAGAAGAGAGGGGTATAGAGCGATGACGACCGTACAGATCGACCGTGTGGGTCCCCTCGCTTTATGTAGCCTCGATCCTGCTCGATCGTTATCATGCGCATTGGCGGTTACTCACAGGACGGTCATATCCGGTCAACTATCGTTGACGTGCACTCATCGCGCTGACGTCTTTTCACAACTCGTCTCGTTAGACATGAGCTTCCTCGAGTATATATACAGACGATGTGGAAGTATCACGGTCGCCGCTTTTGCTCCAGCCAATCTCAATCTGCGAGTACGGTACGAACGTTAGATCCAGGATGTCCGGACCGAATGAGAACACCAGACTAATTCGGCGGACACACCTGACGTAGCAATCTCAGAGCGGGGTGTTTTGTGACGCGCTGTCATCATCAAAGCAGTGTTCATATTCTCTTTGAAGCTGCTGAAAGTGCATCCTTCATCATGTTTGACACTGGTCGAGGTGCGCCAGAAGATCGATGGTATTCCTACCGGCCGGAAGCATAGCAGGGGGATAATCGGAGAAGAGTGGTCGTGAAGTGCGGTATTCCATTAACAACGTTTATATGTATTACAGAGAGCCGTTCGATGCGACGTCGAGACCGAGAGTAGAGCGTTCCATCCGCACATGGTGGGCGATGTCATTTGTCGCGTCTTTTCCAGGCCGCCACGAGACGCTCGAGAGAGTGACGCCAGGCTGTAGCCATCCTGGGCCGTAATGAAAGCGAGGTGCATCAAAACAATCGCAAGAGGCTGTTGAACGAGAATGAATGAAACAGAGCAAAGGAGTTGAAGGTGTGCTGAGAGATGCGAGTCGATATCGCGCGTGGACCGTGGTCGGGAGCGGGTAATGGAGGTAGACGCCTGGCGCGGCGGCGTGGGAAAAGTCGCCGTGATGGGACTGGGCTACGGCTCGCGGTGCAGGGGGGATCACAGTGGGCCAATATACATCAGCACACCAGTCCTATTCTCTTCTCGCTATTCTCTTTCTTTCCTCGTCCTCACGACTGGTGCTTTCCTTCTGAACGACAGACAATACCCCCGACGACATCCACTGCCGTCGCCAGGTGAGCAGGCATACTGTGGTCATCGTCGTCCGTCGCCCTTCTCACCTCCCCGTGCTCCTCCCCATCCACAATCCGATATCGCGATATCCGGTCAACTCGTGGCACTTCCATATGCGCTCTTGTAGCCCAGTCGCCTCAATTCCCAGTTTGTCGTCCCCTCCACCGAACAAACAGTCGCCCATAGAAACACGTGTGGTTACACAAGATGCAGGCCATTAAATGTCAGTACGCCTCGTTCTGAGACACTCCCAAGTCTCATCTGACATGTGCTACGTGTTCTCTAGGTGTCGTTGTAGGAGATGGTGCAGTTGGAAAGGCAAGCAAATGGTGCAGGGGAATTGGAGATTTGGCGACTCATAGTGCTGCTAACAGACGTGTCTTCTCATTTCGTACACGACAAATGCTTTCCCGGTACGTCCTACTACCACTTATTCCTCCATTTTTGCACCATCTGACCATGTGTACTCTATGCAGGGAGAATACATTCCAACTGGTCTGCACTTCTCGTGTTTTTGGGTCCCTGCACTCGCTTATCGCTCCTTGCAGTGTTCGACAACTACTCAGCCAATGTCATGGTAGATGGCAAGACCATCTCGCTCGGGTTGTGGGATACTGCCGGTCAAGAAGATTACGATAGACTGCGACCTCTTTCATACCCCCAAACAGATGTTTTCCTAATTTGCTTCTCTCTCGTCAGCCCTCCTAGTTACGAGAATGTGCGGACTAAAGTGCGTGTTATCACCTGAATCGTTGAGCTCCTTCACTTACATTGGAGCTCTACATGGACAGTGGTACCCAGAGATATCGCACCATGCGCCCTCAACTTCCATAGTCCTGGTTGGCACTAAGCTTGATCTTCGTGAAGACCAGAGCACTATCGAGAAGCTGAGAGATCGGTGAGTGCAGTGTCTTTGTCTTCGTTGGTTAGGAAAGAATCTGAACTGTCTCCAGGCGCATGGCACCCATCCAATATTCGCAGGGTGTGGCCATGGCGAAGGATATTGGCGCTGTCAAGTACCTAGAGTGTTCTGCGTTAACTCAGAAAGGTCTGAAGACTGTGTTTGATGAGGCTATCCGGGCTGTCCGTGAGTACTTTTGATTACCATGTATGCACGGGTTCTTCAGGCTAACGGCATGCAGTCAACCCTCCTCCCCCTCCGAAGAGCAAGGGCAGCAAGGGAAAGTGCATCATCGCTTGAGACCCCGTCGATGCTGTAGGGAACGCTATATGGCCTCATCATGCCACTCACGAATTTACATCAATTTACGACTCGGATGCCCCCCCTTCGACCCATGCCTTCTAAGCCTACCATGATTCCACGAACATTTCAGCAGAGCAGCGTGCCATATGTCTTCCCGACAGCAGATGAGACCATGCACGCCGACGATGCCTTGTTTCCTGGCGACCTTTGTTTCCTGTTGTGTATTCTGATATGTGCGTATTTGGAGATATCACCTTTGCTATTCTACCTCCTAGTGCCTCTGCGCGTCGATTCTGTCGCCCAGGTGATCGACGGAAAGTCTATCAGTGTTGTATGAAATTTGGAAGCTGGAATGCTTCCTTGTGCAACCACTTATGTACGACGCTACGGGCAGCGCTGCTGGTTCTTGTTTTTCATTTTGCGCATAATTGCGGGCCCGCGGGCAATATAGGCCCTGGAAACGTAAGGCACATGAGACAAGTGATCGTCGCTTGCAGTAGCGGCGGGTTCTTGGAACGGGAAGGCGCAGAATGACACTGCACCCGCTCGCCACCGTCCGACTCGCCCTCGTCCCCGCCTCTCGCGACCCCGGCGACATCTTGCCAGGTAACCACCACCTCCTCTCCCCTCGTCCCCAGCTGTGTGCTCGACGGTGTCTCCCGTCGCCCACGCGTCCTATCTTTGATTCTACCACACTCCTTTCCCATCACTCGCTGCCTGTGAAACCAGGTCCTATCTATTGCCCAGGCAGCTGCTCATCAGGTTACTGCATCTTCCTGCTGAGTTCGAAGCATACCAGGTGCTTCTGCATATCTTTTCAGTCGCCCACAGTCGCCCACCTGCACTCCCAGCCCCCTTTCCCTTCTCCCGCATCCAGGGCGCGCCACCACTTGTGCTTCATTTCCGAAACCTTGACAGGACGTGGCGGTAGTGTTGATATGCCAGTCTTGTTCCGATTGGCATCAATACATCATCGGTTTTGAGGTTGACGGGCTGATTTGGTGCGTCTGTCATTAATGAGCACAATCCTCCAGGAGTTGACAGCCCGTTCTTCCCCAGGCCATGTCCCAGATCCAGCAAAATGCTGAGCTTGCCGACGACTACCCTGTTCACAAGTCTCGTCCCTCGCTGACGACCAATGCTTCCGGAATTGCGGAAAGCACCCTCAGCTATGCGAGTATGACGACTGCTGAAGGTCTTCAGCGACTTTCACAGTTCCCTCACCCTCCCCCCGGTGTCCCCATCAGTCCCTTCGAAGCAGGCTTGGGCTTGCGGACACCCACCGGCTCCTTCAGCACTCTACCAGGCGGCTACATCATGACACCGCCTGCGACGCCTCCGTCTGGACCTGTAAGGCCCTCCATTGTTACGGCAACGCTGCCCACGCCCCCGAAGGTTTTCTCTCTTCCACCACGCAGGCAAGACCCTCCGCGAAGACAGGACTCCGTGCTCTCTGGGTCAAGCATGGACTCTGCTTCGACAGTACGAACCTCGAGACCGCTTCCTGTCCCTCAAGTCTACTCTCCTGTATCGAATCCCTCGCCTCTGCGGACACCCATCGCCTCACCCTCGTCCTCGAAACCATCAGTTCCGCTGCTCTCCCCTCATGACTGGCACGATGGCTCGTCCAGCATTGCTATGGATGGCTACGAGGAGAGGATGCTGTCGACATCCTTCATCACATCCCTTCTCACATCGGTGGACGAGTCCTCTGCTCCAAATATGCCTCCCCCGCCACGCTACAAGCGGGATTATTACGAGCCATCCATTGCGAGCGACATGATGAGTGCAGAGTCGTCTGTCACTTACCCACCCCGCAGAGTGTTCCCCGACCCCAACGCTCCCGGACCATCATCGGTTAACACCGCGCATCCGATGGTTCCCTCCACTTCCATTCCGACCGAAGGGCGAGATACGCCGGCCTCGATGTACACAGCCGAATCTGCTGGTGGCAGCAATCTTCAAGCATCAAATCGGTCATTGTCGATCACGAACACTCTCCAGTCGATGAACAGTACGACTCCGCTGAATCAATCTTTTCCTCGGCAGGAGACCATTCAGGAGGAGGAGTCCGGTATACCTTCCACTCCGGGTTCGAGCAGCAAGAAGAGGGAGAGGAGACAGTCGGCGTACTCGAATAAGACGACGAAGAGCTATGTCTCTTCCCTCATGACGCGACTGTCGCATTCCACTGGCGGGGACAGGAAATCGTACAAGCAGGCGGCTCATTGGTTTCGCAAGAAACCGCTTCCTCCAGTACCCCGGCTCCCGAACATGTCTCTCACACAAGAGGTCGAATATCAGCGAGCAGAAGCAGCGTTACCCCTTCCTGATCTTGTCAACCGTGCGCAGACCCTATCAAAGATGTTGGACAGTGGCCATCGTCCATATAGTCACAACCCTCCACCGTCTAGCCTCGCAAACCGACTTGGCCACGACCCAATGCCTTCCGACGGAGCTGCTGCTCTGAACCAGTACGGCGACGAAGGCGCGAAGATGAGTGGCGTCGCCCCTCGGCACAGTCTCCTACATTCCATCCAATTTCCTCACCGCCGAACCCGTTCAGCGGAGTTGAAAGGCGCTCAATGGGAATCGTCCCCGCAGGAGTCGGCCTCGCAGCCAAGACCGCTCTCCAGACCGATGGTGCTGCTGCGCCAGCATAAACTATGTGTGGGGATAGCCTTGCTCGCAGTTGTCGTCATCGTCATCGTTATCGCGGTCAGCGTAACTGTCACTCGCAAGCATAGCTCACAACCCAAGTGTTCCGGTAACCTAACCGGAGCTTCCTGCAATCTTGGTGAGATGATTGATTGTGCTCACTATGCCTCTACCTGATGCTAATGAGTCGTACATCTATAGATGCAACTTGTGTTTGTACGGCAACGACTCCCGGCCAGTGCGGCAACAAGCTCGCTCAGAACTTGGTGAACCTGATCCCGACACTGAATACGCTGTTCACCACCGATTTCACGCCTGTCACCTTGTCGAAAGCCATTTGGCTTGCCCAAGGCGACCCAGGGAACAGTTGTGCTAATCAGGCTCTCCTTGTCGACGTTGCCCCTGGCCTGGATGTCAATACATTCCCAAATCGGACGCAATGGGCTCAGACAGCGCTGCTTTGGGACCTAGTCGAATCGAGCAACACGGCGGACGTCTCGACCTTGCGGAAGTTCGTCACTTCTGCCCCCTGGAGCAATTTGGGAGCATCAGACGGTCCTACACCGGATCCTGCGTCGAGTTTCACCACCACAGTCTCGGGTTTTCAGTTCAACTTCGCTGCTCAAACCGTCACTGCTCCTTCGGTCACTTTCGCTGATATTGGACAGCCTAGCAGTGCGCAGATCGCTCAAGTCGATGCTACAGCGCGTGGGGCACTGGACCGAATGTATACTTTTGCAGCAGGTATGTTTCATGTCGTTATTCCAAGCGCGTTCAATGATCGACCTGTATCTTTCAGCGTCAGCGGCGCAGCAGCAGAAGGCGCTCGCCACCTACTGGACAGCCATTCTGCAGCAGAAGAGTTCAGATCTCGGCCAGTTCTTGTCACGCGTCCGTGCTTCGCAGATCCTGCTACCATTCGACGCCACATACAAACCTGGGAAGTTATCATCGCTTCTGACAAACTCCACATCCGCGCCATTTCCTCCACCACTTGCTTGCTACCCCAGCTTGCCAACTGCTCAGCTTCAAGCTGTCAGTACCTTTGAGACTACCGTGTTCGGTCTCTCATCTCCTTCCGCCGCGTCAAATTTTGACGTCTCCTGCTTCCCTGATCGCCCGATCTATGGCGTTCTTGATATTGCCAACCTGCGCCTACCATTCCTGGATTCTCGAACCGGACTTGCGAAGCAAGCCGCCGTGCTGACTTCTCAGCTCACGGAAGTAGCATCTCGCGCAGTGGTCTACAGCGGTGAAGTGTTGAGCGCTTTACCGGGGCTGACAACCACTCCAAACCTCACGTCGACCGTGCTGGATCCACGTCGGTTTGGAACCATGAATCGCTTTGACCACGTTCTCCTGGAATATCTCCAGGCTATTCCAGATGTGAACACTGCCATTGCTTTGGTGCAATTCGTTCTACAAGGTTCCTCAGCACCCCCGACAAGCGATAGCATCCTCTTCAATGCTATCTCCACTCTTCCTGTCCTTGAAGTTGCCGTCTTCGGGTCAATCCTTCCTTCCGACATCGACTTCACGATATCTTCCTTCTCTGATCCCGCCGACAAGCTCTTCTTTGGCACAGATGAGTCTCTCGCCGTCAGATGGTGGGGCATCAACGGTCTCCAGAAACATGTTGAATGGGCAGACCTGACGACATCGGCAGACGCTGTAGAAGACAACTCGTTTTCAGACACAGCGTTCAACCAAGTCTGGAACCCCGCTTTCAATTTCTTCCATGTCCCCAACAATCAAGTCGTCGGTGTCAGCAACATCACTACTGGATTTTGCGCCGTGCACAAGCTCAGCAGCTGTACTTGATTCATCAATTTCTCCTCACACACACTCACACACGCATTCGTCGCCTCATCCTATTGCAAACTTACTCACCGGGCTCTGGTACCCTCATCGCATCGCTGTTCTCTTTTCATCTATGTTTTTATCCATATCATATCATTCTAGAGGCTCGCTCTCGTGTTCTCTGTATATTTGGGAGGATCTGTCAATACCTTGCTTTTTCCTTTTGGCTCTCTTGCATGCGATTGTTTTCTTTTCGTGTTCATTGTCTATATGCTTCAATGCTGTATCATACCACTGCCGGTTTTTGGTGCTATATAGCTAGTGTCTTCGCCCCAAATCCAGGGCATCTTTCGCGTACACTAACTCACTTTGGCTTGGACAGGGTTTTCCGTGCATCGATATCACCCAGCATGTGATATGCATGTCAACGAACATCACAGCATGGATTGCATGCGCCTCACTACAATACTAGTCCTCGATAGTCTCATCACCCATCCCCACTCTCGTTTCCCCAGCTCGTCTCTTACACACTACACACACCACCACTACTGCTCTCACTGAATCGCTCCCTCACTACACAACCGCAACTTTGTACTCTACTACCGCCATGGCCGTACCTGAATCAATGACCACTCTGGATATAAGCGGGGAGTTCATCATGGTTAGCAACTCTGCTCTGCAGTATATCGACATGCTTGAGCTTATCATCCCGACGAATGCCAATCGCACATATCCAGGACAAGACCCTCAGCGACGACTCCGACGAGATCCTGCGTCTGCAAGGCGTGAGCTGGTTCACCCGCCGAGCCATTTCGATGGCCACAGTCTACCTCACGATCAAGCACGACAAGACCGCAGAGGGCGTCGAGCACATCGTGATAGACCAAGTGCTTACGGGCGGTCTGGGCGGATCGACTGAAGAGCGCACTTTGGATTGGCAGGAGCGGGAGACGTCACAGCCGCTTTTTGGACCTGTGTTGGGGAGATCGCGGCGCATCAAGCTGGAGGAGCTCGAGGATGAGTATTTGAAGAATGGGTGGCTTCCGGATGTGACAGAGCATGGGGCCATTCAGGCGATTGCTCAGAGCGACACCGCGAAGAGTGGGAGGGTGTGGTATTCGGAACAGGTGCGGAAGCCGCCCTCGATGCTGTAATCCAGACGATTCACGAAGCTTCGTACAGGTCTTCGGATTCGAAGAGATCAATGGGGAAAGAAGGCAAACGAGACATGTGCACTTCATTGGCCCCGAGCAAGAAGACATCCATGTACGTTTTGTATACGACTACCGTGAGTTCAAAACCTACTCCGCACCGTCTCTTCGAAGCTCATTGCATCCCATCGCGAATTGCAGAGGGACCTCTGGATGAGACGCCGTCTTCTTAATGAAATGAGTAGTTGTTCATGACATGGGTATAGAGGAGCCCATATCAATGCTTGTACTCACCTCTTGGACTAATGTAATCTGGAATCATGCATTCATTCCTACGGACGGAAGATGCTTATAACCTTCCACGACGCGTCCTTGCCCCTTTCCCAAGCTTGAGGACCCCTGCTCTCTTCCCCTCCGAACTCAACCATGACTCCGTCCTTAGCCCATTCGCACCAAATCCCAATGGATCCTGATGAAGGGCCAGCACCGCCGCCCTTCCTGTCTGGCTCGCCCAAGCATTCCACAAACTCTTTTCCCGACGTACCCGCGTTGATGCTCAAGGACGTGGGTCGTTCTTTCCCGGGTATAGAAGCGAGAGTGAGAGTGAACGGAATGGTAGGGTAGGGATCGTAGACTGATTTCGTCTTCTTCGCGACCGTTGCACCTGGCTGAGGCTTCGATTCGTTGAAGATGTCCACAGTGTCCAACACCAAGCACTCTTCTTTCAACTCCTCGTGTCTGAGTCCCGTCTTCGGCTTATATCCGTCAACTGGCTTGAACTGGAGGCTGAGACCGATTGGATAATAATTGAAGTAGACTGCATCCGGGTATGCCTTGACCTCTGGGTGAACCGGAGTGCTGCTCGGAAGGAGTGTGACCAGGGATGTGATATGCGCCGACACTGCATCGGAGGAGGGGTTTTGACCAAGCAGGTCTTTTATGTCGAGATAGCAAGCTGCCATCGTGGCTGATCGCGTTGGACAGGAGTGGATGAGAGATTCATCGAGAGAGCCGAGTTTGGGGAAGCTGGTTCGCTGTAAGTGGTGAAGGGGCTGATCTGAGATCTACGCGCGCGTGCTCGGATGACGCACGGGACGCATGAGGAGGCCGCCCTGGTGTCCGCTGCTCTTCCTTGACCATGAACCACCACCATCCCCTCTTGTAGCCTCTGCCTTGCCGGTAGCACGCTCGTGTCTATCCCCAACCAACTATGGACGTCAGGGTCAAGCAGGAGGACGACAAAGCCCAGCTACGCGGCGACATCCAACATGACGCGGAGGGACTTGCGACGGAGTCTCCTCTCCTTCGAATCCCCATGCTGCTCTTCAACATGATCGCCTCTGCATTTCGTCTGATACGACCCTTTGGTCCTCAACTGATACCCCTCGTTGTGTTCGCTTTGTCTATACCCGTCGTTGTCTTCTTTTCTCTCTCCGCTGGATGGTTCGTATGGCGTAGCATTGCGGTAGGATGGGAGTCTACTATATATCTCCAATACGGGTATGTAACCGTCCTCGCCCTTTCACAACTAACGTTGACACGTTATATTATATGTACAGTGATGGAACTCCTCCACACGCATGGGTGGATCTCCGGAACCTATCACCATACCAGCCTTACGACGTGTCTGTGCAAGTGGTTGTCCCCGCCACTGAAGCCAACTACGCGTTGGGGAATTTCATGACGACCTTGTCCATCTATACGCCTACGAATAAGAGCATTGCCTCTGCGCGACGTCCCGTAAGCCTCTTTCTCTCTGCTTCACAGATCAGTCTCTGAAGTTTTGCAGTCAATTGTGACGCCGCCTGGCCCCTCCCCAATGTCACTGCTGTATCGAGCAAACCGCCAGGTCCACCTGGATATTCCTCTCCTATCCTCCTTTGAGAGCGGACAGTCCAACGCGCGTGCATACATCGAGTTCGGCCGGTCTGATCAATGGAGAAGCTTAGGAAAAGGAGAGGGGAAGGAGCTGAGCGTGTCTTCCGTACAAATACGCGGCGTCGTAGTTCACAAAGGCTTCCGGTAAGTCATTCGCTCTTCGCGCGCGTTGTATATGGCTGACTTGTCTTTTAGAGGTCTTCTCACTCGATTCCCGCTCCTGACCGCCATGGCATCCTCGGGAGCGTTCCTCTTCGTCTCATTCACTATTTTGGCGTCATGCATATTACCCGCTGTCGAATGGCGGCTACACTCCGTGGCTGGTGACTCCAATAATGAGCCCTACGATAAGCCCAGAAGACGTCCAAGGGGGAGTATCAACCAGTCGTCGGACGGAAGTGAACACAGTGCTCAGAAACCTCGAGGCCAAAGGCGGAGCCAGAGCGCAAGTACACCGCGCCGTACTCCATCTGTGAGTTTATCATTTGGTTCGCCTTACACGAACTCATACGAGATATATTCTCCAGCAGGATGGCTTCAGGAGAGGAGGCAATATCACTCCAATTCCCTCACCAAATTCTACTACGACACCCTTGCGTCGACGCCGTTCGCGTTTATCTCAGACTGATTCCGACCTCTGAACCACGATACCACTCTCTTTCGCCTATAAGTTATGACCGACATGTGGATATCGCACGAATACTGTATTGGATACCGGAAGCACGATAATGTCGATAGCCTGTTCCCTAGCCTGAGTAAGTACTGTATAATACAAATGATGCCCATGAATGTCCCAGCATCCCGGAGTAAATGCCATGCCTAGATCGATCTCTCATTCTGTCGTCTTCACCTGGTTCTCTTTAATCTCAGCAGCATCCTCGGTCTTTACGCTGTTCACCTCCGCATTATCCTTCGTCTCAGACACGGGAGCAGGTGCCGGTGATGCTGTATCGGCCACCTTCTCACTCTCGACCTCCTCTACTTTCTCCTCTGCCTTCTGCTCGCCCACCTTCTCCAATTTCTCGTCCACCTTCTTCTCATCCACCTTCTCTTCGTCCACCTTCTTCTCGCCTACTTTCTCATCTATCTTCTCGTCTACCTTCTTCTTGTCGACGTTTTCTACCTTGATGCTTGGTGTCGACTTAGAATCAAAGCCCGACAGACCCTTCACCAGATCGCTCGCATCCGCTTCACCCAACCCCAGCTCTTCCACCAGTGCCGTCAGGTCATCTTCCGTCAACTCCACATCGTGAATCCCGTATTCCGCCAACTCGTTAGTCGTCTTGCTACCATTCCCCTTCCCCTTGAGCGGCGAAGCAGAGGGTGAAGGCGAAAGAGACGGTCGGTGTTTGGGGTTCATCTCATTGGGAGAGTACGCTCCGGGTACACCGACGGGTTTGGCTTCTGGTGCGGGCCTGTCGTATTCGGAGGGGGTGAAGTTCTCCTTGAGGCGGAGGAAGATGTCGAGCTCGCCGTATTCTACAGCATCTTCGCTGGGAGTGAGAGGCGATTCGAAATCAGTTGAAGTTCCCGATGAATAGAACGTGGGGTTGCATACAATTCTGCGTAGGTCTGATGAATGAATGAATGAATGAGTGATGTCATGTGATGCCCATGTAAACGAGAACGTACACCGACGAAGTCCCCTCCTACTAAGATGCCGGGGAGTTGTTGCTTGTCTGTCCCGCAAGTGAACAACCGAATCACGGGACAAGTAGGGACATCTGCTTACCTTTGGGAGCCGTCCTCCGCCACAAGCCCTTCGCCTCCTCATCTGATGCAAGATCATACGATACGAATGGGATCTTCTTTACTTGCAGTACTCGCAGTAGCGTTTCTATCAATCGAAGTCGATGAGTATCGTCAAATATCTCGAAAGTCATGGACCTGTTACCTTGCCGTTGACGCAGAGCAGGCTGCGATGCGATGGTGGTCATGAAGAGGTGTATTGGCGGTGGGGCCATTGCTAGACGGTGATGTGGGGATAGTGATGTGTATGTAGGTAAGCCACTGGCTTGACGAGGGTAGTCTGTCCTGGTTCAACTGACGAGATGCAAGAAAGAGTAAAGACAGAGTGAGACTGTCTGTCCGTAATACCACTGCTATCCAGGCGCTGCTTTAGGCTGCTTTCCGCGTGGATTACGATCGATCATCTCGACAGCACCGCATCCGCAGTCCTCAAATTAGCTCGAACCGCTATGAACTTTACTAGACAGTGTGTTCCTTCGAAGCTTCGCACAAACCAGGTGCTCGCACTGAAGTATAATCCTTCCATGAAATTCAGAAAGACTCGTAAACCCCGTCATAATCTTCACCCAAGCCCCTAGTGCCTACTATAACTATGCCACGAGAAAAAGAAAACAACAGAAACTCATATTATGGCCGGGTCGCGTGCGTGCGTGCAACCAAGGGCCGGCGGGAGACAAGGTAGTCTGTGGTGCTTGAAGGGGGTATACTATGTATGAAAAATGCAAAAAATGAAGTGGAGTGATGCGGGGAAAGCTAGATGCAAGTTGTGAGCAAAGCGAATAAGAGGAGCACTGAAGATAGGTCTCTGGTGATGAGAGAAGAGGCGGACAATCTAGCATTCGCCCTTGAAACTGTTCTTGGGGATGGTCTGGTTGTAGTCGTCGACCCAAGTGGTGAGAAGGGGGTTAGTGTATGCCTCGATGTACCTGTACGCGTCGGTCAGATCCCGCACAGAAACGAGGGTAGTAAGAAACCTACTGGTTGATATAAGCTTGTGTAGGGAAATCTTCGGGGTCGCAACCAATGTTGATGTTATCGGGATCTTGGTAGATACGGATGTAGTCGACCTTCATGGTGGCAGGGAAGGTCAAGTGCTCGAGATCGACAACACCGAAGTTACGCGACATTCCCAAGTTCACAATGAGGTACTAGAAGGAATGCGTGCTCAGTGAGAGTTCGAACACTTGGGGGCTGCATGGACATACCATGGGCTCCTGGGGAACGGCACGAGGGCCAATCTCGGTGATGGGGTTAGCACCGACCGCACCAGCGTGCAAAGTCCAAGCGAGTTTGCCGTCAACGATCCATGAGATGTACTATAACGAATGGTCAGCAAATGTCTTATGCGAAGTGCAGTTCTGGCTCACAGCATCATCGAAGCCTGGCTTGTACTGGATGCCATAAACGGAGTAGATGTTGCCTGTGAGCTCGTAGGCTTGCTGGTCTACAGGCAGTCATGTCAGGTACGGTACGTCTCATTTGTCAAAACATACTCACTCGTTTCGGTGACGACGGAGGTGGCCTGCTGGAAAGCTCCTCCACCCCAAGGGTTCTGGAAGCTTAGAGTAGAGTTTGCGATAGACAAGAACTCAGACGCGTTGTTCCAAGTGTACCCGGCATCGAACGGCTATAAGAACTTGGTATGAGTGCATGTAAGCGAGGAATAACAGTATGCAATACGTACCGCCCATTGGCCAGACTGAGACACTTGTCCTGACAAAGGTTGGCCGGTGATCTGAGAAGTAAATGCGATCAGACACTGATCTTGCTGTAAACGGAGCAACACAACATACCTGAGCCTCAAAGAAATCGATTTCAGGCGCAGCACGTCCAACGTAAGTTCCATCGGAGTGCATAGGTCCCGGATGGGATTCACCAGAACATGTGCATCGGGAGAGACGCTGACCCTGGAGATACGACAATTCACCAAATGCTTTCGGGTCACCGTTCACGGTGGCAGCGAGAGGCAGACCGTTGAGCGTCTGGTTAGGCAGGGTGCCAACATCGCAAGAGTCATACGTGTATGGCCACTAGCAAAGGGAATAGGTATTCTGAGCACGGAAAAGTCAAGGCTGCAACATGAAACGACTCACCATGCCATCGAGACTGGCACCGTAACCTGCGCGACCAAGGTTACCCATTTGCCAGATAGCAGGCCACAGCCCGACGATGTTGTTGGCACCGGGCAGAACGACGGCAGCTTCGATCATGCCACCAGTGTAGCAGAACTTGTTCCATGTCGACATCATGCCACCCATGTAGTCCAAACCGTTCTTGGGCTTCTGGTCCAGGGTGACTTCCAGAGAGCCGTTGCGCGTAGTGATCATGGACGGGTCGTACCATTCCATGTTGTTGGTAGCCCAGTAGTGAAGATCCACGGCCTCCCAGTATGGATCGTCGCCAGGGTAGAACGACCGGCCGTCGACATTGAATTCGTCACTGAATACGAGCTGCCATTCCTTGTCGTCAAGCAAGTTCGTCTTGTAGTAGAGCTCCTTGGGCGTGTCCAAGTCAATGAGGCCGTAATTACCAGGTATCGCAGGGACCTATATACAATGAAGAGTGAGTGTCTTGATATAACGACAGTCCGAAGATTAACGAACCTGGCCGGTGGCATTCATGCCGCCAAGATTGAATCCGCCAAGGGTGGTCTCAGGCTTCTTGGTGAAATAGGTGATGATAGGGTATCCGGCACTGCCAAGACGTGAGATTCTATGTTCAGCGCGAAGTTCTACGGGGAGATACTCACAAGAGCATGGTAATACCGAGGAAAAGGATTGCGAGACATCCCAAGTTGGCAATACCACGAAGAGTGAAGATTGTACCACCTTGATCGTACTTGCGGTCCCGTTTTGGGTCGGGATTGTGGAGGAAGTCGTCTGCTTCACGATGCTCTACGGACAGACTTCCACCCCAAGACGAAGGGTCTGGTGGCAAAGCGAACTGAGAGTAGGTGAGTAGGCAGATCTTACGGTGGTAGCGAATAGGCATGCTTAGGCATACATACCTTGTCAGATATTGAGGAGGGGATAGCACCGTTGTCATCTCGAATGCCTGCGTATCTTGACTCGTTCTATCAAATGTTTCAGCGACTGCCCTGAGAACATAATTATGTAGAGGCTCACCAGGGACGCATTGCTGGCGGAAGACCGTAGAGAAGGCGCAGCAGAGCTAGGGGAGCCAACTGGGGAGAGGAGTTGGGAGGTCGAGCGAGGGTCGTTCTTGTAGAGTGGGTTAATAGAAAGGGGAGAAGTCGGAGAAGCAGCCATGGTGAAGGAAAAACGAGTGGATGGCCGAGGACCAGCAGAGGTCGACGGAAGGAGTGACAGGGACGAGCGAGATCGACTCGAGACAGCAGACAGAGAGTGAGCCGCGACAGCAGCAAAGACCTCCCCCGGTGCTGGACGGGAGGGAAGAGAGGAATGGAGAAGAACAGGCTGCGAGGCCTGAGCTGGCCAAGGTGATGGGCGCACAAGCGAGCCTTGTGGTATTTATTGACGCCGCGGTCGCGTACTCATTTGCCGAGATCTTCGCCAAGAGGGTTCTCGGAATATGCGGTTCTTTGGATTTCTGCGGGTGCCTTGGAAACGGCTCGTCTACGATGAAAACCGTTCTTACGTTTGCTCTGCAAAAATGAGAAGTTGCACTCGATCGTAACGCGTCGCGTTACAGAGGTTGAATGACGTTGAAGATACCTGGAACGCAGATGGCGCACCGTTCCAAGCACATACGATGAGCCTTTGGCATTGTCAACGATGTCGTAAGAACACAAGTGCCTGTGCAGGAGGCGAGGAAAAAGTCGGGGTTGCCTGTTAGAGCGCGTTACGTACGTCTGCTGACAGTGCAGGATCCCATGATCGAGGTCCGGGGAGAACATGCACGGCTCTCCTCTTCGGAGTCTGTGTCCCGACAGTCTGCCCCGCGTATATATAGTCTCTCAGCGACCTTTTCCGTAATCCCATCTACAGGACAGACTCTCTGTCTGCTCGTCACCATCCTAGTTTGCAGCTATGCCAGCCCCAGCTCGCGCCTTCACCGCCCTGCGTTCCCGTGGGTTCGCGACCGCGGCTCCCAAGCCACCACTCAGCGCACTCACTGCTGCCGCTCGATCCAAAGCTGAGCAAATTTCCAAAGATTGGAAAGGCACCAGTGCAACCGGAGAGAATACCAAGAACTTCATTGGTGGTGAATTTGTGGAGAGCAAGGCGACGGAGTACATAGATGTCTTGGACCCGGTACGATCACCTTTCCCATGGCTGCTACGACGCGTTCTGATTCTTGAGTTTCGCTGTGCAGGCTACGCAAACGTTATTGACACGCGTTCCAGAGACCACTAGCTCCGAATTCGACCAGGCTGTTTCGGCTGCTTCGGAAGCCTTCAAAACGTGGAGTCGGTCTAGCGTGCTGACCCGGCAGCGCGTTGTCCTGGAGTGCGTATTTCAAGCCCAATCTCTGTCAGCTCGAAAGATTATTTACGATTATATAGGCTCCAGCATCAGCTCAGACAACATGGAGATGCTATTGCCAATAGCATTGTGTTAGAACAGGGCAAAACTTACGCAGGTGCGTACATTCGAACGTCGGCCGAAGCCCGATCGAGCTGACTATGTTTGCAGATGCCCAAGGCGACCTTCTCCGAGGATTACAAGTTGTCGAGACGGCGACGGGCATACCCACAGCTCTCCTTGGTAACAACATCGAGGGTGGGTGGTATTCGTCCAACTCCCTTTGCCTGCTCTGACGTCATCGTTAGTGAGCAAGGATATGGACACCTACAACAGGCGACTGCCATTAGGCGTTTGTGCCAGGTATGTGCTCCCGTCCCATCGAACACATGAGCAAGGGCTCAATGTTGCACCAAGCGTCGCTCCATTCAACTTCCCCGCCATGATTCCTCTCTGGACGATACCAATGGCGGTCGCAACCGGCAACACGCTCATTCTTAAACCCTCGGAACGCGACCCCGGTGCTGCTATGATCATTGCAGAGCTCTGTCAGCGCGCTGGCCTCCCAGCGGGTGTCTTGAACGTTGTACACGGTACCGTACCTACAGTGAACGCGATCTGCGACAACCCTGCTATCAAAGCTATCAGCTTCGTTGGCGGTGACCGTGCTGGTAAGCATATCTATGAGAGGTGCGTTGCTTTCGATTGTTGTATGGAAGAGAATGAGAGCTGACATTGTTTCAGGGGCCGGAAGACAGGGAAGCGCGTACAGGCGAATTTGGGTGCCAAGAACCACGCCATCCTCATGCCAGATGGTATTACATGAACTGTCGTACTTTTGCATTCCTCGGCTAACATACTGCGTTGCAGCTAACAAAAACCACGCTTTGAACTCGCTTATTGGTGCTGGATTTGGTGGTAAGTGTGCATGTGCGACGCTACACGCTCCGTTATTGACCTTACGATGTTTAGCGGCCGGCCAGCGTTGCATGGCTATCTCAGTAGGTAAGTCCATCCTACTCGTTCTGGTGTTATGCGCTGCTCTTTCTTACATTAACACGTTGCCATATAGTTGTTCTCGTCGGCACCGCCCAATCTTGGATTCCCGAGCTCGTCGACAGAGCCCAAAAGCTCAAGGTAAACCAGGGTTTCGAAAAAGGCGCAGACTACGGCCCCGTCATCTCGCCAGCGGCAAAACAGCGTATTCTCGGTCTCATCGCTTCTGCAGAGGAGCAAGGCGGCAGGATACACCTTGACGGTCGCAACTATGAGGTACCCAACTTCCCTGATGGCAACTGGGTCGGTCCCACTATCATCGAAGCCACCACGGACATGCGTTGCTACAAGTGAGTTTCTCGCTATTTTCCAACAGAATAACTCCGTTGACAACACGGTGCTATTGCATAGGGAGGAGATCTTCGGACCAGCTCTGATCTTGCTGAAAGCCGACACCCTCGATGATGCACTCGCCATCATCAACGCCAACCCTTACGGCAACGGAACCGCCATCTTCACCCAGAGCGGGGCGACTGCACGCAAGTTTGAGAATCAGGTCGAGGTCGGACAGATCGGTATCAACGTCCCCATTCCCGTGCCTTTGCCCATGTTCTCTTGGAGTGGAAACAAGGGCAGCTTCCTCGGTGATATTCCGTTCTACGGCAGGAGGTACGTGGCTCACATTTGGTACAACGAGTGGATACTGATGTGGACGCTTGATATTGTAGTGGTATCGACTTCTACACGCAAAACAAGACGATCACTGCTTTGTGGAAGGCGGAGGACGCGATTGGCAATAAGGCATCTGTGGACATGCCCACACACCACTAAACGTGAGGCCGTGGTTCCCCTGTAAAATAACTAGGAGGATGTAAATTATAGCACACATCTGTACACCCAATGGACTCTCCGCACATTGTTACAAAGCAGCATCTAAAACGACATATTGTCTCAAGTCCGTGATTACAAGCTACTAGCGCAATTGTTTGACTTCTCCGTTTCTCACCAGCTGGTCAAGGAAGGCATTTGAGTACCTGTTGCAATCGCTGTAGCAC
>RWJN01000347.1:0-37123 GCA_004332605.1 Steccherinum ochraceum
GAGGGATACGGTGATAACCCCCCTCCCCGCGGGTTATAAGCCCCCTCCTCCCCCTCCCACCGCGACAACAGAAACGAGCAACTCGCCCACCCGCTCAGGACACCGGCGGCGTACGGCGTACGCGACTCAATCCATCCCAGGATCCCAGGGTGGCACGTCGAACTTGTCGAAGGAGAAGGAGAAGGAGAAGGACAGGCACGAGGCTACGGATGGGCGGACGCCATCACGATCTGCGACGGTGCTCTGTGAACGGCAATGGAATAAGCTTTTATGGGAGATGGTGGGCGATGGGCGGTGGGTGGCGTACCTTGCTGTGATGACGTCCGCGAGCAGCGAGGAGAGAAGAGAGAGAGAGAGGGCGATGGGCGATGATCGCCGGACTGGAGCCCGGACCCGGGATGGGTGGCCGGACTCGGATGGCGATGAGACTGAGGAGAGAACATGTCCCGACGCAACGTCCGTCGCCTCAGCCCCCTCCAAGCCACACCGATCCCTCCCTCCCCACTCCGCTCATCACATAACTCCCCCCCCTCTCGCAGTCTAACGGACCCGAGCATCCAATTCCGATCCCCGGGGTTCTCGACCCGAAACCACAAGAGCCGCGGGCGGGATCCTCGCACCTCGATCCTCCTTAGCTCGCCAGCTGTCAGGACTTGGAATCGGGAGCTCGTGCTCGCGTCCTCGTGTGGGTGGAGGTGGGGGTGCCTGCGTGTGATTGGGTTGGGTGGGTGGCTCAAGAGCTCGACGCCTTGTTGATGGGTATCTGAACACTGGTTGGCTGCGTGCGATATCATAGAGTAGGGGAGAATAGAGCAGAGACACTCCTCCTCGCACGCGCACGCGCGATCCCTTCAACAACCAACAATTCAATCCGAACCACATCCACATCCCCATCCGAGTCTTCCACTGGCAATCATTCTGCTTTCTCTCCCTTGTCTTCAGCGGTAGCTTTGGGTCGCTGTGAGCGGACTGGCATGCGAGGTACCGCGTCCTCTTGGCGAACCCGAACGCGAAGATGATCCTATTGTGAGCCTGATCTCGCTGAACGCGAACGCAAACGCGTGGGTCGGCCGACGACCGAACCAGAACCCAGACGACTTTGGTGTTGGTGTAGGTGTTGTGCACGGCGTGACCCACGAACGCGAACGGACGCTGCGTGTGGTATGTTGGGGACGAGAACGAGATGGTTCAATGAAGTGTTTGAGACCAAGCTCGACGCGGACGCGTGAGGGTCGGGAAGTGTGTTCTTCGTACATTCCTATGGTACATCGCGTTAACCTGCAGGAAACGAGAAAACACGGGAGGGTGGATAAGCTCTCCAACAAATAGTGAGGAAAACGCGTCGTGTACTCACCTAGCCTCTGTTCGTCTCGCGTTTGAGGCTTTCTGCCGATCCGTGTGTGGTTGAGAACGTCCCGGGGCAGGTCGGGGATTGTGCTTGTCTGTGTGTGTGAGGCACACGACCGTGTTCATGCTGGTGTTCCTGGCGTCGGGTGAGCTCGTTGGTTGGCTGTGGTTGGTTGGAGTAAGAAAGTCAGCTGAATGGGATGGGATGGCAGATAAGTGAACGAGCGTACCACCAAGTGCATGTGAGACGAGATAAGAGACTCTGGGTGCAGAGAGCGGATTGAGTCAGGAGATGGATGAGTGCACGGTATCTCGCATAAGATGAAGCACCCAACGCGACGGACGTGCGTGCGTGAACCGTGAACAAGATGGATTATATGCATGTCTCTGCCGCGACGTGGGCAGAATCAAGAAAATGCCAGTGCTTTCCTTTATACACTCGTACACTGCGAAGGCAAAGATGAGCCGACGACGCTCTGCAGCTCGAGGTGGAGACATGTACTCACCTAAGTACTACGGAGCCTTCGTTGGTCAGAAGAGCATCTTTCGGTTTTATCGTACAGGGTACGCAGCAAGATACCAGACACCCGTCTTCGCCCCTCCTCTGCTCTCTTCCAAGCCGTAATACCAATGGAATGCAAGGTAAGTAGCGAGATAAACGCGTACGCGTCCGCGTTCCCTTACCAAACCCGAGTCTGTGGTGACGACCAAACCAAAACCCAGACGAGTTTGGTGTTGTTGTGCACGGCGTGACCCACGAACGGACATCGCGTGCGGTAGTTTGAGGACGAGAATGAGATGGAATTAGGCTCGACGCGTGAAGGATCGGGGGAGTATTTTCTTTGTACACTCGCGTCAATCTGCAAGAAACGAAATAACAAGGATGAGTCGATAAGTTGTCCAATAAATAGCGAAGAAAACGCGTTGTGTGCTCACCTAGCCTCCATTTGCCTTCGTCCGATCCCCGGGCTCGGTGTGGTGAGGAATTGAGTGGATCACGCGACGACCTTGTTGGTGTTCGTGGTGTCGGGTGAGCTCGTTGGTTGGCTGTGGTGAGTTTGAGTAAGTTAGTCAGTTGGAGGGGATGGGAGGGCAGGTAAAATGGTGTAAGGTGAACGAGCGTACCTCGAAGAGCTTGTAGCTGAATAGGATAGACTTTGAAGGCTAAGATCAAAGTCAGCCAGGAGAAAGAAGACGAGATGGATGGATGCGTGTACGATATTTCGCACAAGATGATGTACGCAATGCAACATAGCGTACACTCGGACGTGTGTGCGGTAGACTGAGAACAAGATGAATTATATCCATGTCTCTGCCGCGACGCGACGCGTGCAGGATCAAGAAGTTGAAAGTGCTTTCTTTATACACTCGTACACTGCGAGGACAAGGATGAGTCGAAGTTCTCGAAGAGGCAATGAGGTAGAAGTAGGAGCGTGTGCTCACCTAAGTACTATGGAGCCTTCGTTAGTCAGAAAAGCATCTTTCATTTTTATCGTACAGGGTACGCAGCAAGATACCCGCCTCCGCTCTGTCTCTCTGCCTCTAAACACCACACCGCCATCTACTTCCTGCGGTTCTTCTTCTTGCCCTTCCTCCCCGGCCCCGCTCCTGCTCCTGGCGCGTTCGCCCTCTCCGGCCCCGCGCCCATACCCATAAACGCCTCGAACTCCTCTTCCCATCCCCTCTCCCTCTCTCGTTCTTCTCTTTCATCAGCATCGACCTCGGCGCGGGCCTCCGCCCACGCCCGCCTCGCCACCCCCCTCACGAACTCCGCCTTCACCCTGCGCTCCTTACACACCGTACACCGCTCCTCATGCGCCAGCCTCTCCACCTCCGTCCTCAACCTCCGCTCGACGTCTTCGCGGGAACGCATCTCCCCTGCCCCGTCGCCGTTCCAATGCCCGTTGGTGTATTTGGGATGGTCGGGATCGTGCCGGTTGACGAGGGCGACGAGGGCGACGACGAGGACGACGAGGGCGAGTGCGAGGAGGAGGGTGATGGTGAAGAGCGTGGGGTTGATGTAGAATGCGGTGAGCGCGATGAGGACGTAGTAGTAGGGAAGGAGGGGGAGCAGGATGTGCGTGCGGATGTGGGCGTAGGTGGATTCGGAAGACATGTTTTTGGTGTGGTGTGGTGGGTATTGGGGTGAAAGAGTTGGGGACGGTGGGTTGAGTGGCGAGTGGCAGGAGTTTACTTGAACTTGAGGGATGGACCCAGACGCGACGAGATACTTATCGTCTTTTTTGTCTGGACGGCTTTTACGACTCGTCCAGCCCGAGCCTCCGCGTTTTATTTATCTTCGTCCAGCTTCAATCCTAAGTTTTGAGTTTGATATATTACGGAGTTATGGCAGAGAGATACACACCTTTGCGATGGTTTGCAACGCGAAAAGCAGGACGGAACACGGTGGTCGAGAGCAAGCTGAGTGGCTCAGCACGAGCGGAGGACGGACGGAAGGGGCTCGATCGGCTAGATCGAGTTTCGTCATGGGCATCATCACTGAAACAAACACAATTGCTCTCCGTACGTTTTCGCGTCAACCTTCTACGTTCATGAATTCATACAGCCTCTGAGAAACGATTGGTATGTGGAGAGTGTACAACTTGAATGAAATAGAGAAGAAGACGCTGCAGGACGCCCACAAAGCAGAGCCTGCCCTTCCCAAAGTTGATTGACGCGTTGAAAGATCATACCGACGTTTCTGAATTCTATGTATGAGATGCCTATTGCCACCGAATACCCATTTCGTCCGCGTCCTAGCATGTGCAAGTTACATAGAACATACAATACAGCTTGCATTCTGCAT
Source organism: Steccherinum ochraceum (assembly GCA_004332605.1). Lineage (NCBI taxonomy): Eukaryota > Fungi > Basidiomycota > Agaricomycetes > Polyporales > Steccherinaceae > Steccherinum > Steccherinum ochraceum. The sequence goes on from RWJN01000347.1 coordinate 4,154, forward strand.
GACGCTGTCCTGTCTTTGAGATCAACGCGCGAGGTGTAGACACGATGCAAACATCGTGGGGTGTAGTCCCGGTGGAGGATGCTGCTGCGTTCAGTTCGGGAGGTGCCCCAGAACGAGAGGTGCTGAACGTTTATGGACGTCCTCAGCCCTTGACGCTTGAGGGAGGTCCCCTGGATGCACAGCCTGCGAACATCCTTAGCACGATGCCGCTCGCCACGTATAAATGGTACACGGAGAGTTCCAAAGCAAGGTTGACTGCAAACAGACCGAACCGAATCAGTTCGTGTTCGCGTTAGGTCAGATGAACAAAGAGAGACACGTACGCTCAAGAGCTCATTTATACCGGTACTTCCTGAGGAACTCCTCGTCCTCGTCGACCAGCTTGCGTTTCGTACGCGCAACGCTCAGATCGGCGGTTCCGATCGCGTACTCTGAGATTGGCAGATCGCACTTATTATCAGCCCTCTCCGTTTCGTCGTCAGCATCGTCGTGTGGGGGTCTTGGAGGTACGGGCATGGCGATCACGACGCTGACGCGGACGCGATTGCGACGGAGGGATTTGCTACTTGGTGGGTGGGTTTGGGAGGAGCGGTGGACGAGTTGGGAGGATAGAGGCTGTAAGACAAGAATATGACGCGTCAGTATGGCGTGTAGGAGAAGTAGAAACACAATGCTAAAGTCACAAACCTGAACCTCCTTCCATCGCTCATGATCCGTCCTCTCCTCCTCTCCCTCCTTCTCCAACCGCTCCGACTCAACAACCACATCCCACAACCTCGGCGGCACCCTCCTCCCACCCACCCTCTTCCTCTCATACCTCCCCTCCTCGTTCCCCTCCCACGCCGAATGGTATACCACTCCTCCCGGCTCACCCCCGCCTCCCCTTCCGGGTATTCGCGCAACGACGAAACCTCGTGCATGGCTCGTCAACAGGACGCTGGCGACGATACAGCAGACGCCTACTGCTGCGAGGATGGAGAGCGCGACGATGACGTTGGTGCGGTCGACGACGCTGGAGGGAATTGCCGGGTCGTTCATGTTGGCGTCGTTTGACGGCGTTGAGGACGGTAAGGTGGAGGTGGAAGTGGGGGATGAGATAGCCCCGAGTCCGGGGGTGTTCATGCGCAGGTTGGGGGACATGTCGTCCATGGCCGCTCTAGTTTCTCCTTCTTTTCAACGAGCGGGCGTAGATCGGTGCAAAGCGACGCTATCGGCACACGCGACGTCAAGCCACCCAGACTCGCTGGCTGTCGTATCAATGGGCTAGTGGTGTAGCGTAGCGGCGGGAGAGAGAAATCGCGCCTCGACAACTTGCACTTTGCCTTTATAGCGGTGCGCGTGCATGCTGGCGCCTCTCGGAAGTGTCAACAGGAGGGGGGGAGGGACGCTAGAAGATCGCATCGAACGTAAGTCGTCGTGAAGTGTTGTCAACGGCGTTTTAGGGTTCGTACCAGTGACACCATCGTGAGGTGGATCCCCTCGTTGCTGAGTGGAGCTTCTTGAGCGATGCGAGGTCGTTGCAAACACGAAACGTTGGCCGGACGTTTGCGTATTTGCGAAGGCTTCACTGCAGGGTTCGGTGGATTCGTTACAGTGCTCTGCAGCATCTTGAGCTTCCTGCAAGCTGCGAAGACCGCGAATGAGCTGCGGTGGCAACGCAGAAGATTGGAATGGTACACACGCTAGTTGGAACTTCTGGGTTCATTCCGCGTTTCCTTTGATCAACGTTGGGTGGAGAGCGGTGCCATCGCGTCCGGTGCCGCTCGAGATCCACGACCAGCTCGAGGGGCAATCAAAATTCCCTTTCGCAGTCGGTTTGAATGTTTTCTGTGCGGTATGATTGACCAGACTTCAAAATTGCGGCGGAAAAAGTGACATGAGCAGGAAAAGGTGAGAGAGAGCATAGGGAGGACCCGAGGAACCTCGACTGAACAGTCGCAGCGGACCCTGGACACCGCTCTGATCTGAGATCGATCACCCGACGTTGCCATCTTGGGCAGCGTGTCGGGCTCAGGCGCGTCGTATGCACCATCATCAAGCTTGTCCTCATCTCTCCCGATACTCCTCATTATACCCCTTTCTCATCTCCCAAGTATTGTTACCACATTGAGGATACCAGGAAGACTACTCTTGCCTCTGAGCTGTGGCCAAGGCACCTAACGGCGAAGACGTACAGACTCGAATCAAGAAGACCTTCGCGCGATGGCCACCGCTCAATCGCCCATTGCAGCATTCCTTCGAGCTCTCAATCTCATTCGACCCACTCCAGAAGTGCCCGACTTCGACTCAGGGATCAACGCGTCCTCAGCTTGGACCGAATCACTCCCTCTGCCCTCTGAGGGTGTTCTCCGAAGCTCTCAAGCCATCACTATTCCCAACATCAACTCACTTTCCGACGACGAACCGGAGCCTGAAGACAGCGAAGATATACCCGACCTTGAACAACTTTCCGGTCGTTCTGCTCGTGCCCTCTACGCGTTCCAAGGCAAGCCGGAATTTCGAGAGTTGACCGATGTCAAGGCAGGAGATGAGCTAGAAATTCTCAAGGAGGAGGTCGGCGAGGGGTGGAGTTTGGTGAAGCAGCTCGCAGAAGAAGACGGAGAAGCAGAAGGAAAGGAGCGTAGATCAGAAGTCGGGTTGCTACCGCGCAGTTACTACACTGTAAATAACATACCTCGCTCGCTACAACATCGGTGTGTGCTGATTTCTTCCTTGCACGCGATATATCTAGTTCACCGCCGACTTCGCCCAGATAGTTGAAGGGGGGAACCGACGCGAAGCATCTTCTTCCTCCATTACCCCTCGAGGGTCACCATCGAGACAACCAGAGCCTCTTCCCAACGTCCCGCAGAACACAGGCGAGTGGCTCCCGAGCTTCAGACGTAGCTTGCTCGGCGGCCGCAGCCTCAACCGATTCTCGAACTTCGTGACCAGCGGCGCCGAAGCCTTCGTCCTGCAAGGAAACGGCGAAGACGTCTCGCCTAGTGCTTCGCGCCACGAACGCTTCACTAGCACCGCCAGCGTGCGCGATGACGTCCCGAACACGGTCAACCTGACTGGAGGAGAGACGGACAGACATTTCGTCGAAGCTGGGCCAGCGTGGAAACCCAAAGTGCCACCGTTCCGCATCCTGGTGCATTCGCCGTCGAAGAGAAACTCCGGACTGTCCGGAGCGTACACCATGTACGCTGTCACCTCTCTTTTCGATCCGCCTTCACATTCTCGCTCGTCCTCCTCCGACTCCGCCGACGATGTCTCAGAAGAGGAGGAATCGCAGAGACCAGGATCGCCTGTGCGCATCACTGTGCACAGACGGTTCTCCCATTTTGTGGTCTTGCATACGGCGTTGACGCGTCGGTTACCTGGTATCGCCCTCCCACCACTACCGGAGAAGCAGTACGCTGGGCGATTCAACTCGGATTTTGTGGAAGCACGACGAGGTGACTTGGAGCGGTACCTGAGTCGTGTCGTGCGCCATCCCATTGCGCGATACGCGGAGGTGCTGACGTTCTTCTTGGGCTGTGAGAGTGACTTGGTACGTTCTTCGTCTTGCAGCATACACATCGGGGAATTCATAACGTCTCTAAATCAGGAGTGGAAGAAACAATACCCAATGTATCTCTCCCTACCGCCGGCAGGACCTATCTTCTACGCCAACGTCTTCCACCCAGCATTCAACCTCGACACCGACGAAGCATCCGAAGTCGTGGACCGGTTTGTGGCGCACACGCGCTCCGTAGGGAAAGGCGTGCAAGGCCTGCGTGGGGTCTTCACGAGTGTTCGGCAGGCGAGCATCGGTACGTTGTCCCGTTCTCTGTTTTATCTCCGCCGCAGAATTGATGGGAAAGGGTAGAGATGTCGAAGGGCCAACGGTTGCTGGCGTACTCGCTGCTGTCGCTTATTACTTCTCAGCCTCTTGCTTCTTCCGCGCCGAGTCTGGGTGCGGATGAAGATGAAGAGAATGAAGTAGACGGACGGAAGGTGAAAGGGCACATGAACGCGGATAGGGCATGGTGTTGGCGAGAGCATTGTGATGGTACGTGGATGATACAATTGCCTGCCTTCTCTTCGTGTGGATCATGATAAACTCATACATCATACAGATTGCTTGAAATTGACGAAAGCGATGCAGAAGACTACCGAGATCTTGCAGGGCGTGGCAGATCTGTATGATGATCACGTACGTTTTGTTGACTTTGACTTCCATGATTCTCCTTCGCTTACTCATTGCATTTGTAGGCACGGAGAACGCAACTCGTCACGCACGAAACGTTGAAAGGAGTGGCGCATCCTGCTTCGTTGTATGCGGTGAGTGAAGTCTATCTGCTCTCTCCACTGCGGTGTCTGATACAGCCTACGATGAAGGGCGTCGTGGAGACGCATCAGTCTACTCTATCACGCTACAATGAAGCTACCCTACAGGGAGCGGTATGTCGATAACTTCATTGTACCACAGCTGACTACTCACGCTTGTGACGCTACCAGGAAAACGAGGAGATGGCCGCCCGATGCGAGACAGTCCTGAACACGACCATGGCCGAGATAGAGACATACCATACGCAGAAGGTCGAAGATTTCCAGACCCTCACGAAAGGCTACCTTGACGACGAGATCGCCTTCTACGAGCAGATCCTGGACCGCTTGAAATCCGCCCGTTGGACGTTCGATCAACCGCAGTATGGCCACCTTGCGCAAGCCCCACGCCAGCCGTCGATGTACGAACGTGAATTGGAACAACCTCGGTTGAACCCATCGCCACTCACACAGCCGTGTCCGCATGTGTACGATTCTGCACCGATGAGACCTGTGACGGTGGCGATTTCGGAGCTGACGAGAGCGAGTGTGTTTGGGAAGTTCTGGTAGAGTGAACGGTAAGGTTGGATGTATCTGGAAGAATGTACCGGACGGTTGTACTTATTCATGCATGAACTTGGACTTTTTGCAATATTAGGATTTCACGAAACTTTTCTCTTCTCGCCCGCAGGCGATCACAGATGAAGGGATAAGCTTCTGCTCTGTAACGTATAATCCCGGATATCACGTTTCTTTCACGGGGCGAAGACAGACAGATGTAGGCTCGTTGACAGAAGCCACGTGGGTCTGCCAACGTCTTCGTCTGCGTCGCTTCTGCCGCACGTAAATCACTCTTCGGTCAGTCCCGCCTTCATCTATGCGTTGCTTATATCATTCAACGTCACTCGCAGGTAACAACGTATTCAACAACAACACTGCATCATGTCTACGTTCCTTTTTCATGTAGCTGTGTTGGACTACGAGGTGTGCTTTATAACCTACGTGGCGACGACTTAGCCGATGTCATCCCTTCGCCTGCATATCCTGCTAGCCTTGATTCAAGATGTCATACGCTAATGAACCTGCGAATTCCGCATCTGAGATCGAGCTTGAAATGTGGGTCCAATGACAGCATCGTTCTTATTCGCGCGTCCGCCGCCGTACTTACAACGGGGCGTTCGTTTCTACAGAATCGCCGCAAACTACACTCATATCGCTGTAGCAGGTAACTTGCTCTTACGTCAATGTTTCAATGGGGTTAAGCTGACTGCATGGTGCTGCCGAAACACAGCTGTTTTTCTATACGACACGCTCCTCACCTTGCCCAAGGAAATCGATCAGATTTGGCTTTCCAAATTCTCCGGTGCCACGATTCTCTACTTCGTCAACCGGTACTGCCTACTCGCGCAAAAGATTCTGATATTCATGCAGCTCTTTCCGTGGGGTTCGATCAACGTCAGAGTGAGCAATATTTTTTTAGAAAAGAGGCTCAAATCGAAACTGACTTCGCTCGCCGACGTACTTGCTAGAGGTTCATTTTTTTAACTCTACAGTTGGCGTTTACGATGGCCACTGACTCGTCTTTTCACAGCTGCACTGCAATATCCTGGACGAACGAGATCCTCCTCGTTGCCACCTTTCTCGTCATAGCGCGTAAGCTGGTTACTCGTGGCTCTCAGCGGAATCATTGCTGATATCTTTCAGTCTTCTTCTCGCTGAGAATATATGCCATCCGGGACCGGAATCTCTCCGAAGCAGTTGCTGTTCTTGCTCTGGGTTGTGTTTTACCTGCTCTTGGCTTGGTAATTATCCACTCTTGTCTTGTCGATGGCAACGACTCTTGACGCATTGCCGCCAGTACCAGCAAGCTACTATCAGCCTCACAGTGGTACGAGTACCTATCCTCGGATTCGTGCTGTGTGATGAGAAGAGTACAATTTCATTCGACATCTACAGCCGGCGTAAGGCTTCCTTTTTGTGACTGTACAAGGACGGGCTTGACTGAGGTTCATCTTGCAGTAGCCACGGCTGGTCGTGTAACAATCACAGTCTCTGATCTACTAGTACTTATCCTTACGCTCATCAAGACGTTTAAGATCAGACGGTTGGCCGCCGAGCACGACTTGCGTACCCCGCTCGTCACTCTGTTACTTCGTGATGGTACGTACAATTTCACCCCCTGCCCACGAAACTTTTCCAAGTTAAACTTTGGACCAGGGTCCCTATATTTCGCGTGAGTATGACATGTAACAGCGAGCAGGAAAGCTTGTGACGAACTTGGTCTCAGAGCTATTTTTACTTTCAATCTTCTGGACATCGTCTTGCTCCAAGTAGGCGTACGTATCCTGCTCATCTCTCGTCAGGCACTCGCTTATCTTGGTTCAGGCTTTCGGAGCCGTCGCAGACGTTGTCACGACGTACGCACTGTTTTCTATCCGAACAGCCTTCTGATTTTCTGGAATTTCTCTGTAGGTTCAGCGTCATCCTCATCGCCCGCTTCATTCTAAACCTACGCACGGTTCATCGTCGGGGCGATGACTCAATAAGCTCTCGTGCAGAGTTTTCTTCGATCCGCTTCACTGACGTGCTCGTGGGCACGTTGGGTGCGTCCCTGGTGCATGGCGAGGATCAGCCAAACGTGGACGAACCGTTGTCATGTCGTGAGAAGCAACCCGCGAGGTCGTTGCAGCCGGCACCACAACTAGAATTCATTCAAGGATCGTCGTCAGGCACACCCCATGCCTTACCCGTGTAGTCTACAACTTGTATGTAAATGCTTTCCCTGCCTGCCCGCTGTTTGCTTCACAGATGTGCTCCCAATCAAAGCCAAACGTTACTCTTATTTACGTCATGGTGCACGGCGATCTTGCATTGCTTATCTTACGCCACAGTCGGCCGTCAGGATATCAAAAGATCGGCATTAAGGGACACGGAACTCATCAAGCACCCGGTACAAAACAAAAGCACAGGACTGTTACAATACAGAATCCGAGTCCATCCGAACTACGCGATACAAGATGCAGGAATGCTATGGAACACCCATCTGAAGATGCCGGGAAGATCAAGGAACGGTACAAACGGCGACCTTGTTTTGAGCAACCATGCTCCGAGGTGCGATCCGGTACCATCGGGGTCTCCCAAGACCATCTGTCATGGCTTTGAGCTTTTCAATGACGTCCTGGTTCTGCGAATCTTGGATCGCCTTAGCTGAGGTATTCCTCAGGACGAAAAGAAGACCGTGGTCGAAGAATGGTGTCGAAGCGTGGTCAAGGATTTGCTTCCCTATGTCAGAAGTGTACGGTCTGCGGAGTGGTGTCAATGTAGTGATAGTCTCGTGCGAGAAGGAGAACTTACAATTGCTTGTCAACGCCCGATGCTGTAGATTTTTCGGCGAGAGCATTGGCAGCGTCAGTGAGGACCGCTTCAAGGTCAGTGGACTTCTTGAGCTGGAAATGCTTGATGAGGTCTGGGCGAAGGAGAGCCCATCCAAAGCCGTATTGAGGCAGGTTGCCGGGACTGTTGAGATACACCGGAGGTGCGGCACCCTCTGCCAATACCAAGGGATATTGCTCGTCGTAAGCAGCGTCGGAACCTCTACTCGTGTGTGCTGCTATCAGTGAATCGATCAGAAAGCATGCCTCTTGTCTCACTCACCGCCTCGACATGTTGTATTGTGTCCGTGGGGGAATTTGTTGTCGACTACCTATGTTCGACGAGGGTTCTTATAGTCCGGTCCATGAGGAAATCTGTAGGAGTCCAGAGCGTTACATAAATGCCCTTCTACCTGGTAAGACGCCACAGCGCTCCCGCCACAACGAGCATTGCCCATCCAGGCCACAGTTCTTCTTAGGAGAAGAGGTGCGTAATTTGCACCCTAATCCAAGGAAGGAGGCTGTTATACCGCGAGTGTGACAATAGATATCGCTTCGTGGCAGGAACAGTGCAGAACACAGGTGAACCCTCATCACTGCATGTTCTGGTTCTGCAGGGCTGCAGCCCCGGTTTGAGGGTCCAGGCTACGACACGGGGAGATACCATCAATTCGGCATTTCAACTGCACCATGAGCTAGGACCCCCGAATATCACCCTAAAGGCCTCTTCAAAATCCCAAAAAATCGCTGTCGGGACGGAGACGGCCAAATCGGCGATTTTTGTCGGGATGGCCGTATAGGCCTCCCAGTGGCCAAAATTTGTCGGGACGCACGCCAAATTCCAATTTTTCTCCCGGGAGCTCCTACGGAGCTCTACAGACAACGCTTGAAGCCATACATGAGCGAGTTTCAAGTCTGTACTCTGAAAGAGCTCGAAAGGTGAGGCCGATGTCGTAGTAAAAGGCATCTCTACTGCCGGGTGCTCGCGGCCGTCCTTCTCGCCACATCTTCAGACGATACGACACGGCTTTGTTGAACGCCTTGACAATCAAGTGAAAGTGCCTCTCGGTTTCCACCACAACTTCACGTCCACTGCGGCGCCAGGGTAGAGGAGTGTCTGTTTCTACCTAGGGAGCTTGCCACCGAGGAACCTCAGTTTGTCGGGACGGCGAAGAGGCCTCCGGCCTCGAGGCCTTTGATTTGTCGGGACCTGAAGAGGCCTCCGGCCAAAAAATGATCGATTTTGTCGGGATCGCGAAGAGGCATTTGGGGGGATTTTCGGGGGTCCTCATGAGCTTCGCGGCAGCGTTGGCTACTGTGCCCGCTTCCAAGTGTTGCGTGATGGCAGTGTTACTGCTTTCCAGAAATCACGCGGGAAGACATGACGGAAAAAATTCCGATCGACAAGGCCATGAGTCCGAGGACCAGTTGGTCAATCCTACAAGATACGCCGCATAAGCAAGATTTCCAGAGATTCACTGAATGTCGAAATCATCTAGAGACCTATCTGTGAGCGGTGTCTTTTTCGATTCGAGAACTTATTTGTCCGCCGGGATACCGGTGCCAGTTTGAGCTGTTGATGTCCGTACAGCTTCCTAGCTCACTAGGAGTTGGGTAATCAGGAGCAGTGATCTGAGCACGTATGTTGCCTCGAGCTGAAGGAGAGCATGCAGAAATGCCGGTATCACATAGCTTCATGGTATACAATCAGCCGCGCCTTATCTGGTATTGACTCACCCTAACATGCTGTTCTAATGCTTGGACTTAGAACAGCGTCGTGGAATGCCCGTGTCGTGTAGGTGCGGCGACCATGTTTCGCAAGCTCTGAAGCACCTGCCCCTGTGTACGTAGCGTCATTGTCAGTGATGGAATAGGTCTAGAAGCGTAGAATATTTACCAAGCGAAATCACAATTCATTAAGAACGGGAGCCTTAAGGTTGTGACGGTGAGCTTTAGTGAAAGAGTTCTTCACTTGGAGTTGCAGGTGGATGACCACGAGAAGAGGCTTATGATTGATGCTGACGAGAAATGATGGCAATCCCTGAAAACATTCTACGCAGTACCTGTAGTCCTGGGCGTATGCACACGAAGTCGCACGCCTCAGCGATGGCAGAGCTATGACGAGAGTTTATGGGAGTGAGCCATGAAATCGGCGTAGAAACAGTAGGACAATGTAACTTACTGTTCACGTTCCCGCCTAGAGGCTAGGCGACCGGTCCGCCAAGAGTTTTTCCGAATGGATTTTCGACCACGCATCGGACTCGCGACGAGAAAACACGAGAATCTAGGTGTGCGAGCTGTGGATGAGTCTCTTTATTGTGAACGCAAAGAGGGTTGACGCATCGAGGCGGACTAATGTGGAGGAAGAAAACATGAGCACTCGGAATTACCACACCGTCCCGATGGAGGACTCACTACGTGCAATACTAGCGAAGCCGTAGGTTTTCGATGGGACACGGACATCAATCTTTAGCCAGTAAGCCGAAAGACGTTTTGCTGGTGTTGCCGTACTGCAGACTACAGTGTGATGGAGTGCAGAGTGAGGTGGACGTGACATAGGCGGCTCAGGTAGCACAGTAATGATAACATCACGCTGTCATGTCGTCACTCGTACATCGGACATCGGGCAAAGAGTCATAGTGCCTCCTTCCGAGCGATAACATGGCAATCATGTATGTTGTCTGTTGCTTTCAGTGGTATCCTACAGTACATCACCGAAAATACATCTAGTTTGCGGGCTCCTTACCCTTCAGGTCAGGGAAGCCGAGATCGCCCCAGTGAGTCCACCAAGGAGTGCATACACGGAAGGGAGCAGTCTGCTCGATCTCGCGGAGCTCCTTGACTTCTTCCTCCGTAAGGTCAACGATCTTGTTGTTGGAAATGATACGCGACGGAGTGACAGACTTTCCCAGCACTGATAGTAGCAAAGTAGTATGACTGAGCTCGAGAATCGAGCGCGTTTGGATGAAAGTGCTCACCGGTAACGCCAGGGCGGTTGGCTTGGACAGAAAGAAGGATGTTCGCAGGTCCGACTGAGTGCTTCTTCGCGATACGCTCCACGACGGCGTTCGTCAACAGAGGAGACGCGTCAGAGCCAAGAGGGGAGTAGGCAGTGACAACGATTCCACGTTCACGGCAGAAAGCAACAAGCTCCTCCTGGTAGCAGGATCTGAGACGACACTCACGGTCAATCGGAGTGAGCCTTTCAGATAAAGCTTGCTACACGTACGGATGGAGTTCAACTTGGTTGACAGCAGGAATGACGGTAGCCTGCTTCAGCAGTGGCTCAAAGAAATCGATGGAAACGTTAGAGACACCGATGGCTCTAACTTTCTCAGGATGCGCCTTATAGATAGCTTCCATCGCCTTCCAGGTATCAAGCCAGTTGTGTTCCCTGTCGGCTTTGCCATCAGCTGTTCGTGGTGCAGGCCAGTGCATTAGCCCTGAGAAAAATTTAGTCTCAATGTTGAAAAAAAGTCGGTACACAAAGGCGCACAAAGATCAAGATAAGGCGTATCCAAGGCTTTCAAAGAGTTCTCGAGAGCCTCGGCGGGAATTCTGTGGTCGGTGTTGTTCAGCTTGGTCACTAAGAAGATGTCTTCTCTTTTGATTCCGGAAGCTTTGATACCATGTCCGACTTCGGTTTCGTTGCCTGAGAAGATAGAAATAGCCTCTTTAGATCTGGAATCTCTCGCCTGGGGCTTGCATAGAGCTACGTACCGTAAGCAGCGGCGGTGTCAATATGACGATAGCCGTTCTTCAACGCAACCTCTACCGCCTTATCGACCTCACCGGGTGCAGATTTCCAGGTCCCTGTCATTCACGCAATTCAGTCACACTCAACCTTGAAACCAGCCAGGAATGTAGACGTACCGAGTCCCAACGTGGGCATCTCAGCACCGGTGTTCAATTTCACTGACGTAGAGGCAGGCATCTTGGGGATCTCTGAATAATGGAGGGACAGATTATCTGGGAGTAGAGGAGAAAGAAAGGTGACAGGCGAACCATGGCCGTTGTCGCCTTTATACCCCGTCGGGACTTGGACTTGGGTGCAAAGGAATGGCGGACGCCCGATTTTTCTCGCTGCTATCGAACGGTATCAATGACATATCCATCTCGGGTAAACTCCGGATGACGAAGATACTGACATCGATCAATTCCGGGGCCCCATATTGAGATTTGCTTGAAATTTGTAGGGTGTAGGAATCTCTGATGGCATAGTGCGGAGAACTGTCTCAGACTTCTGCTTCCACACAGTTCCCGACTGGTCGTCGATGCTGCAGAGAACATATGGGTTGAGTGAAAGAGGAGCGTTGAAGAGAGAGAGAGTCTCACTCGTTCGTGGGTATCAGTCCCAGTAGTATTGTTGGCGATCTCACCGCCGTGCCTCCATCGCCCCGCCAAGGCCCGCCATTGCGCCATCCTCTGTTGAACGTGTTCCTGTGAGGATCCTGCCGAATTGAATCCCCAGGAACATTACTAAGTTGCGATGCACAGCCTCCAGATCTGCAGGCTCCTAGTAATAGCTAGAGAATCATGGATGCCTTGCTATGCCTTGACATGCGTGCGCCCCGAGAATAGGGAAGATGTGGGTGTGACGTCCGCGAGCGATCACCGTGTTTGACCTTTACCCCGACAACGCTTCCACTTGGCAGAAAATTCGCAGCCTCGACGAGTCTTGACTCTGGAGGCCTTGAGGATACCTCGAGCCACGGAAGCGAATTTCAACATACGAAACTGCTGAGCATCGTGTTGATCAATCGGATTTACCGGCCCGATTACGGGATCTCTTCGTTCCGGGATCGAGATTCACACACTTCTATTACCTCGTATTGCCTCGTACTACTGATAACATGTAGATGCTACAACAAAACTTACACGAACGACGATCTAACACAAGACCCAACAACAATGACCTGACAAGATGCACGGAGAAGAAGACGCGATATAATTAAGATAGGTCGAAACCGGCATTCGAGTTGATAGCTTGGATGAGCTTCTCCCGGAGCATCTTCTCAGAAGTGTAGCGAGGAAGCTGCGGAACGCACACGAACTATCAGTGAATTATCGCTGCATAAGCTGATCACAATACGAACCTTGAGAAGGTTGACACAGGTGGATGCAGTGGGTAAGCGATGCTGGTCAGCCCCAGCATCTCGGATGGCGAAGTTTGGTATTAGCTCTTTGAAGCCTCTAAATGATGTACGAGGTTCGTTCAGTGCAATCTCTAGGCAACGTTCACGTGAGGAGCACTTACAGAAGTGGAGGACGGCTACAGCTGGTGACAAATCGAAGTAAGTTGCGACGCTGTTCTTGGTCCAGGGTGTTGGCAACCTGTAGAACGATGTTCTTGAATACAACGAGAGAGACATGAGCTTCGAGATAGCTTACCTTCCAAAACTTCTCAATAGTCGGTTCGTGGTCGTCGTACAGACCACCATACTTTGTATTGACTCTGAGATCCTCAAGATCTACCGGTGCATCCACGCCACCGAGCAAAATCTGGAGCTCTTGCTGGTTGAACATACTGCATCACATGGAGCGTCATGAGTAAAGTTTCACGGAGCACCGTGTGTGAACGTACCGAAGCCACTTAGGGTCTATCATCTCAGACAGCCCGTCGAAGAAGGCGTCGCTCTGTTGCCGGATCTGCTTATTGAGACGATAATGCGACACGAGGTAGATGTATTGGAGTCGGTTCTCTCGCGTTACGGCGATGTTCTCGCCATTGGGGATGAGAGGTCGTGATTTGGTCACGCCGAATTCTGTAGCGACATGAGTAACAGAAACGGCAACAATATGGTTTGTCGCACCTTCTTCAGCTACCGTAAAATTGAGCGAGAGCTCCTCAACGCTGCCAGTCTGATGCTTAAGGAATATTAGTCCTTGATACAGCTGAGGATCCAACGACGCTAGGTCGTCCAGGAAACTTTGCTTTCCGAGCCACTGTAGACAGATCGCCCGTTAGTATCCCGGCTATACATGAGTCGCAGTAAACTGACCTTAGCCAAGAAGAACCCAGCGAAAGCAACGTCTACGAGGATACCCTCATACAGTGCCTTGCCTAGTATTCGGCCAATGAAACGGTACCAGTTCAAGCTATGTGCTGAGAAGCGGTCTGGTCAGCTTCCGCAACAGACTTCATCAAAGGATGGCTTACATTCAACAGCATAAGAATGAGGATTGGGGTAAAGCTCGTTGTTCTTGGTTTCCAACCATAGTCCACGGTCGGTGTCGAAGACTTCCTTGCAAAGCGCCGTCAAGAACTCCTTGAATACTCCTCCACCGTCAATACCGGCCCTACAAGCAGATATGTCAGCTCATCTCGCGTACGTGAATGCATAGACTGCACACGTACTCCTCTTGACCAAACTGATCAATGAAAGTGATAGCCACAGGAGCCTTCAAATCGACTCCCTGCAGCCGATCAAACCCATCCTGCGCGATGTTCCCTCGTCGCACAGTGATCCTCGCCATACCCATCGGGTGCGAGTACCGACTGATCCCCCGGTTCTCGGCGTCGTTCTGGATGAACGAGCGGAAGATGGAGACACGAGTCTCGAATGGGATGGCAAAGGGGATGTTGTTGAGCACGCCGAGACGGGGTGAGAGGGTGGCGACTTGGCGTTTTGACATTGGTCGTGCGCCCTCCGGTTGGGCTAGCTGGCGTTCTTCGTAACTGTTCTAGTGTCAGTTTGTACGCTCGTCGACGAGAGCTTTATGACGTACATAGCTGCTTCGATAAACGGACCCATGTCCAGCTCAGCAGTGACAAGCCAATGCTCTGGAGGTACAAACGGTCTTCGAGAGCTGGAAGAAATCATGTCAGCATACGACCAACGGATGGCCCTTTGCGAAGCAACTCACTCTCGGGCATGGATAGCTTGCAAGCACTTCGTGATTTTCTGACGAACGGACTCCCACTTCAGGTTCAAGCTTCCAGGAATGGTACCGTCGTTGACGTTGGTCTGATCTTCTCGCCAATACAGCGTGAACGCAATGTTCAGCAGTTGCCGAGAGAACGACTTCAGCTCGTCCACTGTCAGAGGGTTGCGAGGATGATTTGAGGAGGAACCGGTGGAAAAGAACTCGTCGTCACCCATAGTCAGCAGTGATTGACTGTAGAGGTCGACGAGGAACAGAAGGGGAGGCCAGTATGATGCATGCAAAGGACCTAGTCACAAACTCGTTGAGATGACAGACTCGGTCGAAAAGATAACAAGGACTTACTCATCAAGGTCGTTGAATCCAGATCTTGCCCTAGCGGTGAAGGCCTTACATGAGCCCGGTACAGCTCACGCACCAACCCACCACCACCATACACCGTTACAGCACCAAAGATCTTGTCTTTCTGTTTGGGCCAAACGTCGCTCAGCGCCACGCACCACGCAAACAGGGACAGCTGCGCAGATCGATGCTTGCGAACTGCTTCAAGGAGGGAATTAATGTGCGTAGCTGATGGGAGTGTTTGTAACCGGTTCCGCGTCTTGGTGTCCAGTTCGGGGAGGCGAACTTTGGGTGCGGCGAAGCTGCTAACGACCGCGACCTGCGTCTCGTGGTCGGAATCCGAGTCGTCGGACCAGACTGGCTGTGCTACAGCTTCTGCTTTGCGCTGCGGTGGCTCTAATGCGTGTGTCGGTAGCAAACACATGAGGGATAGCGTGAAATTGAGGTATGCGGCGAGTGACTCCGCCGATAGAGTCGGGTAACGTGGCGGCGCGAAAGCACAGAGGTTCGCAAGTAGGTGGATCTTTTGTTCTACAGTTGTGGCGTTCGATATTACACGGGAAGCGTCTATAAGGTGCAGAGATGTCAGAGGAATGCGAGGAGCCAGGAATGTGAGAGATGCGATAGGGAGCCGGTTCGGAAGCAGAGGAATAGTCAATATAAAGGATAGCATGTCTTCAAGAGCTTGTTTGTACAGATCGTCCATGCTATCGAGGAGTGCGAACGGCGATACAAGGAGATTGATGAGTGCGGGCAGGGTCGGAGATGAGGACTTGGATTGTATAGGCTGGGAGATGAAGGCCATGAGTAAACAAGATGACGGAAATTGTAATGAAGATGCATAGCAGTGACTCGATGAAGCCGGGCGGACGACACGAGAAAGAGAGAAAAGAGCACGGTAAATGAGCGCGTACTTACGATTGAGATGATCGCACGACCAAGGAAGCTGTAATAGGTGTGTCGCAAGAGATACTCGGTTACGGGAACAGATCGTGACAGCACAATACTGAGAGCGGCGACATGACTTGAGGCATGTTGTGATCTTAGGGAGATAACATGAGGAGTGAAAGACACAGGTCATAGCAACTTTACTCACTGTGGATCGTTGGCCAACGATTGCAGAAGCAACAGCATAGTGCGGGGTAGTAGCGCTATCCAGCTCGGATCCGACAAAGACTCGCTCAGTCTCTCTGTATATATTGACTCGAGGTCAATAATAAGTCACAGGCAAGACGAAAGTCGCGCACCTTCACCGCTAGATACCATAGCAGATGACCATGCCCCTAGCACACTCTCATCTCCCCCAATGAGCACTAGACACCGTAGTCCTGTCGTGCTGCTTGGATCCTGCTGAAACCTCTCTCGCAGAACCTTCTTCACTCTCTTTCGGTCCGCAGCGCATCTCCAATACGCCTGCAATGTGGTCGCACTCTGTTCCATCTTCTTCAAATGCTCGCGCTGCGCCCTCCGAACTTTCGCATCTTGCAAGATTGCCGTGCTCGTCGAAGCCGTCGTGGATCCTCCGAGGTTGATTTCTCGTCTCCGTCGTGAGTCGCCCCCAAAGAGATGTGAATCCATCAGAGTTAGTAGTTGAGTGGTTTGAAAGGGTCGTGGTGTGGAAGAAAAGGATACGCAAGCTCTGGAAGACTCGGACCCACAGTAAGCAGTTCAACACGTGACTGACGCGACGCGTCATAGCACACGCGGCGGCGCGCCGGACTCGGGCGTCGGGACGACCTCGAGCCTCACACGACGCAACCACGGAGATTATTACTGAGTACTGAACGTCTCGTTTATCTCAAAAAATCTGAAGACCTCATGTCGCACGCTCACGATAAGGAAAATGCAACGTTTACTCCAGAGCGGCTTCATTTTTACATGTACTGTAGTCGCACCCTGGGTCGAGGCTGACGATCGCGAGCTTCAAGTTATATACAGTATCTCAGGACCTAAACGTCCACGGAGCGAGGCAAACAAGTACTTGGTTTGCATCCTCGGAGAGAAACTGAAGCTTCAGGTTATATTTGCAAAATCTACCTCTGCAAGTATTCTGAGCAACCGATACCAAGTAAAACTCACTATGGGCGTTTGTGGTGATACTTGCCTTTGACCTGCCTCCGTCATCCTGCGTTCAGCCTCCTCCCTCTCTTCGTAGCAGGAGTATCGTCAGCAAATTCTCTCACCTCTGTGTAGCTCTGTGCATCCTCGAGGCGGAACATCAAATGTTTCGTGAGGATTAGGGGCGGATGTAATTTCCAAGTTCGGGATCAGGGACTGCGGATGTCTCCATTAGCCACCTGGACAGCGGAATGCTCCCGGCGGGCTGTACATGGTGTTGCCGCAGCTGCTACTAGAACGCTCAGGTCAGCCTCAATTATAAAGTGCGTCACCCCTCGTTCGTATGCCACCGATTCTTCAGTCCTCCGCCCTCCGTCGTCGCCTCAAGGAGTTACGTTTGGTGTGTACCCCGCTGCTTCCTCATCATGTCGACCACTGCGTCGCCAACCGCCACGGATGCATCGACCCCATCACCCTCGAGCTCACCAACGAATGGCGTTCTGAGTTCGACTGGCGGAGCTCCTTTAATCCTCGTTTTCTTGGGTGCTGGCCTGCTCGTCGGCGCAGTCTTTGCGCTGTTGATTCTTCGTCGATTCTACCCGAGACGGAGACGAGACGGGATGCTGGGAGGATTCGGAGGGAGGGATGGTGCTACACTGGACGAGAAGCCTTCCATTTGGGATGTTCAGTTGGAGAGTCAGGGGGATGAGAAGGACGCGAGCATGTTTGACGAGGCGAAGTGGACTGAGCTCACTGTGAGTTCTTCGTTCTCTAATTCTCAATGCGCCGCGACTTAACTTTGGTTCTTTTAGCCAATGTCGGCGAAATTCATTCCAGATAACAAGATACCACCCCCGGCACCATTGCCTCTAATCACTCTTGATTCCCTCGACACTGAATCCGGTACTCCTCGTACGAGCCGCATTTCAGGATTTCGTCGTCATCTACCCTTCAACCGCTCCCAATCTCCCTCAATTGCCGAATCTACCAACGGATCGGCCTCATCCTTCGATTCTCCTACCGGTGGCTACACTCGCAACGGCAAGTTGCAAGTGGCTGTCGCTATAGGCATGCCACGACCCCCGTCGGAGCGTCGGCGGCATGACGGTCGAGGACCTGATTCTGAGCTATGCCTAGGACTCACTGAGATCCCTTGGGACGAGAAGTTGGCGGCGAAGGAGGCGATGTCATGATTGCGTCCGTCGTTTCTCCCGTCTGCTTGTGTACGCTATTCCCCGATTGTTTCATCATGTTGTATCATACTACCCTTGTAATCTGGAGGATCTCTCTTTTTCTACTGGTGAGTGCCTCATTGCTTTTGCTTCATGTCTCTCTCATGGCTTCTCTTCAGGTTCTTTGGCGATATCGGATATCCTACGTACCCTACTATTTCACACTCCCCCGTCGACGCATCCAGACGACTTACGCCGACCTGTTCCTCGTTGAACGTGGCCGAAGTTGTCGCTCGCACGATTCTCCGTGAATATCCCCACAAACTGCATGACCCGCACCTGTACCTATCGTATCAACTCTCAAGTATAATCTCATCGGATGTCTGTATTTATTTCCTCCCTTTTTCCTAAGAGTTGGCGCAGCGATCTTCCCGAGATTTGAGCAGCATTCGAACATTCGAGCTCCAGCTCGCTTGGTGTTGATCTCTGATTTTTACTCCCGATGCAAACAGGGTTCATGCGCACAAGAAGAACTGAGGCGCAACCCGCAATCCGAAGATACGACCAGTGGCTCGCCCCGGGCCTGAGTACACGATGTATCTATCATACGCATAGAATCCTAGGTGAGATGGTTCACCTTCGTCAGCCGACTGAGTTTAGCATCCTCCTTCATCCCATACATGCGTTCTTAAACTCAATGCTAAACGGTGAGTATTCTTTATTGATCTTGCATTTCGTCAAACTCACTTCGCGTCACGACAGCAGCTGGACATGGGGTTCTAGTCTCAGCGGAACCAGAGGCTGTAGGCATTATGATTCCAACTTCGCTTCAGCACAGTCCTGCATCCCCTAACACACTATCCAAGAGGGCTGCTCGCACCTGCGGGCCTTATAGCAGTGGGCGCTGATGATGATAGCACCAATCCGTACCTATCGCAGGGGTAAATGGGCGGCGATGTCGATGCTGAATTTGTGAGCAGTCCTAATAGTAATGAGCCCTGGCGATAGTTGTTGCTCATCGCTGCTTACCTTCTCCCTTTCAGGCGGCGTCAACCTGAACATATATAAACCTCACAAACCGACATATGCAGACCTTGGAGCTGGCTCTCGAACTTCTACTTCCAATACCTTTCACTTGAATCCTCATTTCTTCCCAAGACTTCCCGGACGATGTTGAAATTCACGATCCTCCTTCTTGCCTTCATTGTCGCCTCGACCAGTGCAGCGCCGACCGGTAGTTTCAAAGTGGACCCGTCCATGTGCCCGTCACCATCTGAAATACACGTACTACTATGGTGTTTCCGACCTCGGTGGCCAGAACTGTACGTCCTTCGAGTTGATATTGTCCTTCATTCTTCACCACTGACCCTGCCCAGACACGATTTGGGACCGATCATGTACTGCCATCGAATACCTCTCCTACGAACCCGGCGTGCAAAACCCTTGCATAGAGAAGTTCGAATGCTCACCTGAGCCTGTCACTATTACTGGACTCAGAGAGAGCTTGTTAGGCTATGAGTACGTGGTCCCTCTGTTTCTACCGACGACGCTTTTCGGAAGCCTGATGCATGGCACTTTGTCTTGTAGTTGGAAGTGCGACAACATAGGAGGTAGCCCTGGAAAGTGTGGCGACCAGGCCATCACTGTTTGCGTCAGTAGTCGCGTCTCTCTAGCGTTGTTAGCTTCGACCGTTGCTGACCTGTTCGTTGTAGTGTACCCAAAAGTGAGACACCGACGCTTCGGCTTGACGCACAATACGCATTCACTTGATATCCAAGTACCCATGCATAGACGGCTATGACTGCTCTACCATCCATTTACGACCGTGTTACAACGAGCGCGTACATAAGCGATCTACGGACGAATTTACCCTGGGACGATGGTCTTTCGCCTGTTGATGTAGCAATACAACTTAAATCTGTGACGGGAGCCGGAAAATGTGCTTCACGAGAGGCTTCAACTCGATCAAAGCACCCTCATGCAGAGTCGTTTGCTCCCCAGTCACAGCCCTTCGAGCTGCGACATGCTGCTGGTCCTCATACGAGCCTGTGTGGAAAAGCCAGAATGTCAGCGTGACCAGTACAACAGCGTTCTGGCAAGGAGGCAGAAAGAAACGTAGCCTACGCCGACAAAACAGACCCTTCACTTAGTCCCTTGATAGAACAACATTCTAACGAGGAAAGAAGTGGGGGGCCTGTTTTTTGGTGATTTTTTGTTTTGTTCTGGGGTATTGTGCCTCGTCTTTGGGTGGTGAGCGGACGAGGCTAGGCCGAAGGGAGATTGAGGGCGCCGTGAGGCTCTGACCTCTCAGCTAGGGTATCGATGATGGAAGGGGATGGAGAGGGTTAAATAGCCCAGACGTGCCAGGATGCGGAAGGGTATATGAGGAGCGATAGAAGAAGAGACGAGACCAGAGATGATGAAGATGAGGAAAGTGAGGAGAGCAGATTCACAGATGAAACAGGTACGATGAGAAGAGCGCAGATGAAAGCAAATAAAGCAGGGGAGAAAACAGACGGAAATGCAGAGAAGATAGCAGAAGGAGGATGAATGAGTCAATGAACATGAAAGTGGTTGTGGTACTGCGATATCATCATCAGCTCAAAGACGAAGCCAGAGCAGGAATCAAGAACACTCACTATGACCAACAATATTAACAAACTCAATCGATCTTGGTGTTCCCAAGTATCTCCGAGAGGTCTTCAACGCTAGTGTTGGCAGACGACGTCGGAGAGTTAAGAGGGCTGAAGTTGAAGGTGTTCGGAGATGAAGGCTCAGAGTCCGATAGGCTATGGCTTTGGCTTTGGCTAACGACTTCAAAGACTGATGACAAAAGCTCATCGACTCCATCTAAACTCGCCCCTGGTGTCGTGTTTTGCAGTGCGTCTGCAGACGGCGCAGTGCTAAACGATGCAGCCAGCCAGTCGAAGTCTTCGATTTCGTCTTCATCCGGGTGGAAGTAATAGTGAGGCACTTTCGGTTGGGGTTGCTCTGCGGGTGCGTCCATGAAGTCAGCTGCTGACGGACGTCCCGGTTTTGCAGCCCGACGCTCGAATGTTGGCGTCGAGCCATGAGACGACTGCTGAGCATCTTCCTCTTCCTCGTCGGCTGCGGGAGTGGCTGCATAAACGATGGTGGAGGCGTCGATGCGAGAAGATCCAGCAACTGCATTTGCTTGCGAAGAGGTTTGAGCGCAATCGTGCAGTGCTTTGGTGCGGGATGAGTTTGCGGCTTTCTCCATTTCCGCTGGGCCCGTGGCCGGCCATGAGGTGCCGCCAAATGCGACATCTGGAACAACGTCCTCGTAGTCGGGAAGGTCGTCATGAACACGATTCATCTGACCAGGTGTGGCGCGCGAGAAGGTAAAGCGATACTCGAAGGGTTTGGTGGGCACAGAAGAGGGCCGCGGTGGAAGAACACTTGTAGCAGCCTTCCATGCCCGAACGGACCAGTGTGGGTTTAGATCGATTCGAGCGCGTCCTCGTTCACGGGCTCGGGTGACGTGTCTGCCTAGTAGTATTGGCCTCTTCCGATCGCGCGCTTGCTGTACGCATCGCGTGCGTTGGCGGAGGAGTTCTGTCCTGCGTTCCCGCTCTATCGCTGCGGAATGCTCGGAAATTCGGTCTTCGGACGCGTCTTCCATGTCCACATCGCCTCCAAAGAAGCCTGAGTCGACATCCATGGGTTCTGCGACATATTCAGTGGCGGTAAACGCGACAGTCTGATAACTGTATGCCGTCAAATGAGCAATCTCGTCGAGAACACGCTTTGGAGAGGAGTATAAGTCTTCATACCTGTATCCCAGATCTCCAGTAGCGTCATACATCTCCTGATCGACGTCGCCACAGTCGAAATATGGGAGAGGAGCTGGTGTTGAGTACTGCGCCACAGCTGGACTCTGGAAGTATGGTTGGCCATTCACCAATGACGAGGTCACGAAGGGCTTGTGGCTGCTGCGACGACACAATTAGCGGGGAGAATGTAGAGGAAGTATCTTGTAGACTTGCGTCTGCCAGGGAGTGATGACGCGGTTGAATACGCGGCGGAGGGCAACTGTCAAGGACAATTAGAGGGATTTAACCATGAAAGGGTGGCGTGTGGCGTACACATTGTGGTTTGGTGGTGTTTCTGTTGCAGCTGGTAGTGTACCGGCGATGTAGCGCAGATACGGGAAACAATTGGCAGAAACTGAGTGCGCGAGATGAAGTGCGTAGTGGTATAAGGTAGAGAACAAGAGGCAGGAGCCGCTAAGCGGACCTGACTTGAATTCGGCGGCTATCGCATGCGAGCTTGGTCCTTCAATAGCACGTGGAGGGTGGAAAGCACAGCCACTTGAGTTTTGATACAAGGAACTCGAATGAGTCTAGCGTAAGATCCTTTTCGACGCGCGCACAGATACGAGGCAGGACGTCTTGTTGATGCTGCTGTACGCTGATGAATGCGTCAGTGACAGCTGCGCTGGCAGTGAGAGACTATCCTACGCCTAGGAAAGATTGGATTGACCCGTTAGCAGCCACTGGCAACATCCAGAGTAAGATGTACCTTAAAATCGCCCGATCGTTCTGCTGTTGAATACAAGTTTGAGCTACTACATAAGAAAGTCAGCGATTTCGTTGACCTCTACTGAGAACTCACGACAAGTTACAACACCGTGGTCTGCCATGATCTCGCCGCACTTGACGCGGTTCGTTTGTAGAAAGTACTACATGGTTGGGCATCCCTTATCTAGCATGGCGGCCGTCCTTCGGCTGCTGGATTGGTCGCCATTGCGCATTGACAAGGAGCTAAGTACGTCTTGCTTGAGACCTTCCCATATTCAGAATGTTGTGATGATTATGTCCACATCGTGCTTCGTGGTGTATAGCCGACCTCAGGAGGCCTCGAAGCAGCTCAGAGGTCGCCCGAAAAGCACCATGAATTGCAGCGCGGACTCACGAAGCCGTCAGGCAAGAAGGAGAGACATCCTTGATCACATATTGATTGCGTAAATGCACCTGACGGTCCCTGTCAGTGCGGCCTTCTCTATGGGCAAAGGCTGGACAAAGTGCGGAGGTGCCCGAACGACTGACAGTACTTACTTGAAGTGCCTGGTATGTTTGAAAAAGACTGGACGTCTGTATGCGACTCTGCTCGATTTACAACTTTGTAGACAGAATTGGGCTTACCTCTACTATTTTCTTCGTCTTTGAGGGCGTGACGCGTGAAGTTGACAGGAGCGAGGTTGCGGAGCAAGGAGAGGACAGACCGCGCGAAACGAAAGTACCGAAGATTGATGAAAGCTAGAACTTTCCCAAAACGGAAGTTCGCGGTGTGCCAAGAGCTGCCAAGGTCATGCGCCCCCGGCGAGGTCGTTTTCCTTTTAACCAACTCATCAACGGTCCTTTCTCCCCGCTGTCCCCCCACTCCCTCTCGACGTTTGGTTCACTCTTTTCCCTCGACGGTGCCAACAATGTTGTCTCTGGTCTCCATCGTCGCTTCCCTCGTCGCCGTCGCGCACGCCCAGTCCTACAGCGCGACTTACCTGCCTTCCAACGCTCCCGACCATAGCGAGCAAGGACAAGCTGGTACCAACAAGTGTGGAAATGGTCAGAGCCAAAACTCGACCTGCCAGAACGCCTACAGTACGTCTTGAGGCAGTACTATGATCTGTGACTATTGAACTGACGCGCCTCTAGTCAACTCTGTAGATGACTTCTGCTTGTTCGCCCCTCCTGAACCTGGTCCGACTTCCACCATCGGAGACTCCGAGCGGATTGAGGTTTCTTGGTGCATCAAAGGTGGTTACGGAACTCGCATCATCCCCGATGGGGCGATCACTGGCGCCCACTTTGTCAAGACTCCCGACTTCGTACAGATCACCGGTGTTGGCGACTTGACCAAGCTCAACATTCCCAAGGGTGATTCCGGAGGCGAGCTGGACCCTCACGGTGCTGACGGCAACGGTGAGCTCAGTTGATCTGTCTCGGCACTAGAGACAGATGCTAACTTCCGTAGGTAACCCCATCGGCGGTCTCGTCTTCTCAAGTGCTTTCGGCGATCTCCAGCAGCTTCACGAATGGACCGTAAATATCTATATCTTCTCTTCCTTCCTTGATGACAGCTAAGCACGTGTTTGCTATCAGAACTACATGTCGGACAGCATGTTCTGCTTCCGTGCGTGTAAGGAAGGTCCTCAGGCTCCTACTTTCTGCCAGCACGTTTACGATGTCATGGGTTGCCAATGGAACATGCCTGCCAATTACAATGCGGGCACGTTCGAGCGCTGCGTTGGAGATTCTGGCGAGGTCAGTCTTATCTGTGCTTAGCGACTCCTTCGAACACTCACACGTCTATATTTGCTTTATGTAGCCCATGGGTGTCTACGGAGGTTCTACCTTCCATCAAGGCCAGCCTGCCACTCCTGACGCCCACCCTGCTCCTTCTTCGTCCCAGTGCACAACCTTGAGCACCATCGGTAACGGTCTGGCGGCTTCTTCTACCTCGGCCGCCGCAAATGCTGTAAGTGCTGTTTCTGTCTGAGCTCACGGGGAATGTAGAATGGTTATGGGAATCTGTCGGTGTAGACCACCACGTCCTCTGGCTCGTCATCTGGCTCTTCCGGTTCGTCCAGTCCGTCGAAGGACACGACCTCTTCACCATCTGGTACCGCCAGTCCTGGGTCTTCACTGGTGTGTGATTGCTGTTGCGCCTCTTGCGTACTGTACTCTCGTTCTCGAAGCTTTCGCTTCCCTGCTCGTTTGGATATCTTGAAGTTGCGAAGACGGTATGCTGACCAACATCCTCGTTTGTAGACCTCTACCACTGCTGCTCAAAGCACTGGCGGCTCATCGAGCGGCGCCTCGCAGACTTCCACCGGCGGCCAACCCGCCAACACCGGTGCCAGCCAGAACAACGCCGCCTCTGCAGTCGACGCCAAGTTCGGCGTGTATCTCACAATCCTCGCTGCATCCGCCCTCGGCGCCATCCTCATGGCCTAAATTCCACCCAGGCTCGGTACGTATCGCTCCGCGACGCAGTGACCAAACACTGCTGCCTTCTTCTATTTCATTTTTACGGACACGAACTTTTATTGAACTTTCACGACGAGACGGATGTTCCTTTTCTTCTTAATAGCTTCTTCACAGTCAGTTACGGCTTTACGGACTTGAATGGTTGGTATCACTATCATTCCTTACTATGTACATGCCATCTGTACGCATCACTGGCACACCTGTCTGTCGCACCACCACACTCCCCAGAGACTTTTCGTTACATACTTCATTCAGTACTATATTACACCCCGCAGTTTTTATATGCCTGTAGTTTCGTGTTTGATGGGTTTCGCCTTTACGGCGATTGGTTGGGATCTGAAAAATACCGCGAACGTTATACCTCTGTGCTCTGGTTCGCGTTGGAATCTTGTTGGAATGCGTGTTATCCAGCTTGTCTCAGGCCGCATTGCTTTTCGTTGGCTCTCAACTGGGCCTGCAAATCGCTCCCCTCTGATTATCATGAGCTCGACGATTGCTCGAGTCTCGACGAGGTTCTGGATGAAGCTCGCCTTCCGAAGGCGTCGGAGGGCGCAAACGGTTTTCTTCCCGACGTTCAAGTGTCACGTTGCGCGTCGTGTCGTCAGCCGCTCGCAAAAAATCCTCACCGCATGGTCGCTTCGGTAAATTTCCCCGTATGCAGCGCGTCCTTGGCGAGTGCCAAGCCTGCATGCATTTTGGCCGTGTGATTTGATGGGCCGTTTGCTGTGGCGTCCATCTAGATTGGGAGATCGAGGGTGGGACGAGGCGCCATGGCACGCATGGTGTCCTCCGAGGCGCGATCTCATCATTGCTCCGGGACCCGGCTGGTGCACGATGTGGATAAGCTCAAATATGCGGGCGGATCAGAGAGGTCATGGGAGGAGGAGATAGGTTTTTCCTGATAATTAGAACGACAGATAAAGTCGTCATCTATGTACAGCGGGATACAAGGGTGCGTATGATGATGCGGAGTGACCGTGCAGAGCAGAGGGAGAGTGATGGATAAGATGGGAGAGCACATAAGTGACAGTGGTGGTATACATTCATGAAAGAGAAGAAGTCATGAATAGCTTTCGTTTTGTAGTACAAGAGGGCTAAAGGTGGCTTACGCGCACTATAACAACAACAACAAATCATGCACTCCATTACAACATCTCCGCACAACCAAACCATATGAAACGAAGTATGAGCCCGAATAAGAATACTCAACATCTTAACCGCAGAATTCTCCACCTGGGCAGCCGATCGCGGTGCCGTAGTGACCACCGTCGACCTTGGCAACAGCGAGAAGAGCCTGCATGACACCACCAAGACCCTCACCAGCCAAAAGACCAGCGGCGATGGCAAACATGTACATGTCGTGAGACTTGGGGCTGCGCTTGAGCCAGACGTAGCCGACGATGGAGCCGATGGCCATGGCGATGGAGTAGAAAGTCTGGGGAACGACGAAAGCGAGTCCGACGGCGTTCCAGTTGGGAACGTACTTCCAGTAGGTCTTGGGGATCCAGAGGTGCTTGACGACGACGGAGATGGCGGCGAAGATGGAGAGTGCGATGGCGGTGTAGCCGGATGATGAAGGGATGGGCAGCGTCGGGGAAGTGACGGCAACGGCGACAGCTGTCCACGCAGAGACGGAGGGTGCACCGTACGTGCATTGACCGTCCTTCGGTGGGTAGAGGATACAGGGAGAAGCGGTGGTGAAGAGGATGAAGAGGCCAACGTTCAAGAACACCGCAACAACGGCACCGATAAGTTGAGCGATGAACTGGTTTCTGGGCTTCGCGCGGAGAAGGTAACCGGTCTTCAAGTCACCCGTCATATCGGTAGCTTGGGCAGCGGAACCAGCAGCAACTACACCAGCGGCCAAGTTGAGCACTTGAGCCTGGGGAATCGCAAGGGAAGTGCCCTTGCCGATACCACCGAAGATGAGTTGGGATGCCTGCAAAGTGACGGGTCATTAGTTTCAGACGAGCTTCACTGACAGCGCGAATACTGACCTTGGCAACGGTGGAAACAGGGTTAACATCGGTAGTTCCAGCGGATTGTACACCGATGAAAGAGAAGATAAAGCCGAGGATGAGGGAGAGGATAGCTGAACCGACGTTCATGTTGAACTTAGTGGCAAGGATGGCCACACTCATAATGGTGGAGCCCGCAAGACCGACGACCCACCACCACATTGGAACACGGTCGGCGACTGGCGTGGGGTCTTCATCGTCGTCCCTGTCTTGAGCATCCTGGAGCCATGCGCGAACGTCCCAGTTGATCTTGAAGGAGGACGCCCGGAGCTTAAGGATGGTGGGCAGAACGCTCATGAACAGGTCAACAAACTAAAATTGAATCGGTAAGTTCGGTTGCCAACAAGCTCGGTCAGAGAGTCACGTACAGAGTAGACCAACATCATCAGGACACCGGGCCACAATAGCCAGTAACGAGGAGAAGGTGCGTCGACGAAGTCCGATAGATCGGCGAAGTTGAGAGCTTGGTATGAAACCAAGGGGTAGTCGTCGGAGATGGACACGCCGACTGCACGGCCGGTGCGAATGAGTGAAGGAGAGATGATACCCCATGCGAGGACGGATCCACCCACTAATAAAAGAGATCAGCGTGCAATCCTGCTCGCAGCTTGAAACGATACTTACGGAATGACCAGGAGGCGTTGATACCAGAAAGCAGTCCTGCACCGAGGAAGGCCGGGGTGACTACAGATATGCATAAGGTTCTAAGTCAAGTAGAAAATAACGTAGTTGACTCACACTCGATCCACCAGCCATAGTTGTCGAGAGCGATGATGCTAGTGAAGCCAATGCGGTAAAGGGTCCAGCCGATATGCCAGTCGAACAGTACACCAGGTGCGTAGCTGGAAACGACCTTGAAAACGAAGCAGACAACGAATGTGTACAACAAGGCGAGAGATTTCTTCCGGGCAGTAATCGCACCAGTGGTGCCGTTATGGAGGGCACGAATGGTCACGGCGGTGGCAGTGGGGGTGGGGAACGTCAACTTCTGGTGGACAATGTAGTACTTGCGCAAAGGAATGACGAAGAAGACACCAAAGAATCCAGCGGTCACGGTCAGCGCGATCAGTTTGCCGGCGTCGTCTTGAGGAAGGTACGACAGCAGGTTTAGACGGTAGAGAGCGGGGACGGCGCTAACGAATAGGATACCAATACCACCCGCCGCTAGAGATAAAGATCGCATGGATTACTTCGGTTATGCTCATAAGAAACAATATGAGACACGCACCTGTTGCAGCAGATTGGACGGTACAGTTTTCCTTAGGACCGAACTCACCCCCGAGCAACCATCCCAAAGGACCAGTCGTAGGGAGAGCCTTCGAGAGCGGCTTGATGATAGCATAGCCGAAAATTGCCTGTAGATTTGGATGAAAATGTCAATTGAGTCATAGGAAGACGCGGGTGTGATGGCTACATACACCGAACAGCTATAGAGAATTTAGTGAGTTTAGTCTGCTCCACTATTGAGACGCGTGACACATACCTGAGGACCGAAAGTAAAACCGGTCTTCAGACCCAAATAGATGTTGGAAGCACCGACTGTAACGATCGAAGGTCAATACGTCGCACTACATGTGAAAGGAAAACTTTGCTCACCGACTGCACCGAGGGCGCAACCGACCAGGAGTGCACTTAGTACAGAGCGCCTCCAGGTCAGCGATCGATCACTCGAGAATGTTGTGGATCAACATACCGGAAGGTGAGTTGATGGGTCTCTTCCGGCACGTTTGGGTCGATGGGGAACGGCCTGGTGCTGATGAAAGCATGGTCAAGGATCTGCGACGAGCCACAGTATGGAGGACACGTACACGTCTACAATGTCCTGCGCTTCCTCTTCCAGGACGACAGCCTCAGGTTCGTGCTTACCAGCAGACTTTTCGTCTGCATAGTCGCTCGAAGAGGTCGGAGAGCGGCGCAGCTCGGGAATGACACCGGTGTTGCTCGACATTGTCGACGGTGTGCGGAAAGGAGGAGAGTCAGAGGGAGGGCCGAGTGAGAGGGGACATTTGCCCGGAAATTTTGCTGGATTTATAGGAACGTCGGTGACTCCAGAGAGCCAGGGCGCCTGCAGGGAGGATGCACATGGCAATTAATGAATTGATATGTGGAGGGAGCAGATTTCTGCCATCCCATCAGCTTTGTCCAACATCGCGTGCTCGTCCGATGCATATGCTCCTCCGGCCTTCCCCTGGCCTAAAACCAAGCTGCATATGCATTCTGAATTCACCGCCACCCTGATCACGACGGAAATCATGCGCACAGCCATTCGTTTACTGTACAGACACCGGCATGGTGAGCATCTGTGCGCCGGACAACACTGAACAACGTCGCCATCGCAGTAGTGTGAAGTCACCTACACAACGTTGTCGCTAGCCTGATCGCGTTATTACACCGCCGCTGGACGTAGCGGCATATGACCGCACTCCACTCCTCGCATGCAACCTCCGGAGCCTGCACCGACATCGCGCCTCATCGCGCCCGCTCCTCTGCATATGGCGACTCCCCACCTAGCGCTCGACGCACCCAGGTTTCACCGGCCACATGCTGGCCTCCATCCAGAAGGTGTTGGATCTACTTGTGGCGCAGAAGATAGCACCTGACAGTACGGATCCCGTCGCTACTCATCGTTCAGTACTCAGTACTCAGTATGAGATACGTACTCCAGATCATACACCAGAGACAACTTACACATGAAGACGTCCCTGACTTCTTGAAGGTACGATAAGCTCACCTGAATGCCGAAAAAGAAACACGAGGGACCAACTGGCTTTGACGATCGCTCGCATCCTCCTTGAACGTTTGAACAGCGAAGGCGCACGCATGGTCACAAACTGACTTTGAAGGTACGGCTCCTCGATCCTGGTTCGAAAAGAATCCTCTAGTGCCCTGGCTTGCCCTGGTCGTCGTTCTCGATGGCTGATGACAAGACTCGAGAGGACTCGAGCTGCGAATCCGAACCGGCGGCGTGCCGCTGAAGAGTAAGCGCTGTGTTAGATATCGATTGAGGATCAAAACTTTGCGTACCTGACGATTTGCATGTGCTCTTGGCAAGTCTTGGCGGAATCTGCCATTGCAAAGGAGCTGAGAAATAATGGTAGCGCCGGCAAGCGGCAACACCCGCTACCTGACTCTGAACAGAGGCGGGCGGCGCGTGCGGCGGCGCATCGGTCGCGGCCACTTCGTGGCAGCTCCCTCAACGCCGCACGCACGAGATTTTAAGGATGCGTGGATGTACTTGAACTGCGACCCTGAAGCTTTGAGAGACCTTGGAATGAGAAACCAAAACAGGCGGAATTGTGGTCAGAGGTCGACGCGCGCGGTCACCGGTCACTGGTCAGAAAGCACCGGAAGGGCCGGAGTGTTCGCTGGTGCTCTAGTCTTCCGGGGGCCGGAACTCGGACGAGAAATGATTGAGGGAAGGGAAATTGCGCCATCGCAGGTGACCGTGGGAGAGCGATGGCGCAATTTCGAGTTTGCCACCAAAAGCTGGACCGTTAGTACTCCACAGAGACCCACTACCCAAGGTAGCGGGAATATGACAAGAGAATGAGGTCTAAATTTAGCGCTTTTCAAGGTACGAATCGACCTCCCTGCAAAATAATCTCATTCAAATACTCATTGACTCATCCGTGCAACACTGCAAGACGATCTGGCCGGCCAGCAAGGCCCCAATACTTTGTCGACCCAAGGATATCGACAGTGGACCGAACGAGTATCTTCTGGCTGGCACTCACTCCTCATGACCTCGCTGCACTTCATGGAGGATTCTGATACCGTAACTGTCACGTCGTAAGCCAGGCAGTATCCAATTATGGATCAAGATTTCTCATCCAGGACAATAGTGCAAGATGAACGAGTCATTGAGGGAAAAGATGCAAATGGTAACATGATTGGAATCTGGACGAAACTGAAAAGAGCTGCACACCTCCGTATCTGCACACCCGTTATCGCACTCAGGTCCCCGCCATACCCATGACACCGACATTGTCTCGTATCATCGCGATCTCACTCACGGACAGCTGGCTCTTGCTCGCGCGAAAGAAATCTTCCCAAGCTGTAGCAGCGTCGCTCCGGTGCGCAAATTCTCCGCTGCAACGACCGCAGAGCACATCAGTACCGGGACCGATATCATCGTACTACGAAGACGTACCTCAGGAATGTGAACAAACGATCCCAGAATGCTGGCTGTGCGATAGTCGCGTGGTAAGGTGACTCCGCAGCGGCAGCCGACAGCGGCCCAGTCGACGGAATGCTCGAGGTATCGAGGAGGAGGGGTATATCGGCCAATTTCGCATCCGGGGCCGGTGTCAGTGACGGGGACGGTGAGAGCACGACAGACGGAATCCGGCTGTGGCCAGGCCGTTTGGACGAAGGTTGCTCGGGGAGGAGCGTAATGTGCTCGGGTCCGACAGGCTCTTGACTGCCGTAACTGGAGAAGGCCGGTGGAGGGGAGGGTGCGGTGTCGCTGGGATCCCAATGAAACCCTGGCTTCACCATCAAGTTGACGGTATCGCCTTCCTTCACGTCATATTCCTTCAGCAACTTTCCGTCCGCGAGAGCCTTGCCTTTCAGCAGAAGACGTTGCACGTCTGCGGGTGGCGCGCCTGGCTTCGCGGCAAGCTGTGACTTGATGGTCGCGATGGTATCTGTGCTCTGAACTGAAAGCGAATAGGATTGTGCAGGCTTGGTGGACTTGATTGTTATATCAATGGATCCTATGGAACATGTGATGTGGTTAGTAGAAGTCAACGGTTGAGAGCCACCTCCGAATCATCCTGAATACACACCAGTAGGAGCCACGTCTGCCGATTTGCGCTCTGGAGGCGGTGGGAGATCAATCTGTGCCATTGCTTCCTTCAGTCTCAAGCAAGTATAAGAGAAAAACGGTAACATACTGGAGCAACAGGAATCCTCCTCAACGTGTTCTCCGGTGGTTGCTGATAATCGTTGGCGAATGTGACCGGATGGGCAGATAAAGTTGACGCAAAATTCTTCACAAATGCATGTTCTGCCTGTCTTGCCTGCTCGGATGCCATTTGGACCAGGTATAGATGAATCAGAGGAAGGAAAGAGAAATAATATTCGGAAGGGGGCTCAGTGCGGCTCAGGCGTAGGGAGGTGTCACGGAGGCAGTACAGTCACAGCGCACGCCGATTTTGGACGTAATCGTGACGAAAGTCTCATCACGTCGTGATCATGTCACAAGGCCAGCAGAACTTCGACAACTTGAACCTCTTTCCGAACACATAACATGGCTGTATGTTTATTTCTCTTCAATCATCGTCAAAACGTATGCTGACACTCATACTTAGTCCGGGTTTAGCGCAAGCGGAGGTACTAGCACAAATGAAGCTTTCAGATATTGCAGCTGACTCTCACCAGGTACCCCACGATGCTTTGCGTTCTGGCAAGAGTTCTCTAAAGTCCGTATTGTTTGTCCAACCATATGTTTTCTCCAGCTGATCTGCTTGTCTGTACTCCCGTAGTGCTATGCATCGACGGACAATCCGTCGCAGTGTCGTGTACAAGCAGACGACTACCTAGAATGCCTCCATCACAAGAAAGAGGTGCACTTCTTCCTCTTGACGCACGACCACTCTACTTACGATCGTTCCCACCTCTTTACATGCACAGATTGCACGCGCAAATGCTGTCAAAGCTGAATTTATCAAGAGAGCTGAGCACCAAGCGTTGGAAGGGCGGAAGACTGCAGACATTCTAGCGGATGGTGTCATTGTTGGTGTAGGGCTCATACAGCGGGAGAAGTCATGATCATCAGTTCGTACCCTGTCGATTCCTCTGCTTTTGGTCTACATCTCTT
>RWJN01000348.1:0-37091 GCA_004332605.1 Steccherinum ochraceum
CGTCTAGGGCAGAATAGAGCCAGTCCACCGTATCCACCGTATCCACCGTCGACCCAGGCAAATCTTCAAACGGCATGTCGCTGTCCGTGAGCAAAGTGACCGTGCGGACGATCTTCGGTGCTGACGCGAGGGAGCGCAGAATATACCGCCAACGGAGGGTTGAGGAACTCTTCTTTATGTCGCCCAGGGACTTGTATGCAATGAAGAGAACGAAGGGGATATGTCTGAGGGACGAGCAGCAGCAGGCAGACAGTTTCATTTTGAGCCAGTGGGACGCCATACCGCCCGTCGCGTCCGAATTCGGCCAACATAAGACCTGTTGGTACTATCTTTGCGTTAGCGACGACGGTACTACAAACACAGCACTTGATGATGAATAGTACTCACGCTGTTGTTCTGCCTTGGGCTCTATGCCCACCCAACGTCTGCAGTTGGTATCCAAACACTCAACGTGCAACCCTTTCTCTCGCAAAAACTCCTACAGCGCCTCGTCATGCTGGTGTTGATTGATATCGTATCCGACATCCGAGACCACGGGGTTGGCGTGCCTGAACGCATAGCGAGGATATCGGACGTTCTCCTTTCCGACTGCGGTCCGTGGTGCGTTGTGACTTGCCCGATGTTGAGAATGTGGAGAGACGTGGGCATCTCCGAGCGGGAAAAGTGGTGTGAGCGAATTTGGGCCTGCGGGCCTGAAGACTGCCTGAAGACAAGGAGGGAGAGGAAGAATCCGTCGATGCAGACGTGGGTCAAGCGGGTGGTGGAGGCGGTCGGCTCGACGTTTGAGCGTGGGTACGCGAGGAGAAATTGGGGAGGGACGGGATGTTGGTGTTGGCGACCTCAAATGAACCGGTGGGAGTGGAGTTATCAATCTTCAGGCAACGTAGGGACGGTAAGAAATCTTTGATGCTTCGGAAAACCAGTTACGGTCAGAGAGACGGCTTGTTGGTCGCATTGTTGTAGGTGAAAACAGATGCCCGAGTTCCGAGAACTTGAAGGTGGGGCGAGGACCGAGTGGAGGCAACGAGGGTCTTCTGGGCAAGACGACGCGGACGGTTCAGAACAGGACGATTGGGGGGCCAGTGTTGAGCCAGTCGCAAGAGATCATGTGAAGTGCGTAATCTTCGCCCGCTGAGACGTCGAGCGATACCCAGTCGCAGTTCTGAGGGGAGGGGGCGGTCGTTCTGCTGTGGTCGAGTCGGTCGAAAGACGGGGGTCCCAGCTGGAGGAAACAGCAAGGGAAAGTCGGTAGATGCAAGGCTAGGAACAATGAAACGACTTACCGTACGCTGTTGCATGCTGGTCATAGCCAGTCAACGGCACCGATTCTACCCTCTTACATGTGCGTCCCGCTCTGGGCTTCTGGTGAAGGGCATATGAATGAGATCGTGCCGCGGCGTGTTGTATCGCGTTCACATCGACTCACCGCCTTTCTGACCATTGAAACGTTTCCTCGTATTACTATGTCACCAGCCCATACATTCTTTGCTTCGCCATGATGAGTTCTAGCCCGTGCAGCAGTGTACGCCATTCGCTTCTTGAATCTGGACATTCGAATCAGTATCTGGGTCAGTGGACGATGAACTTGAACGCACCATGACCGAGTTGCTCTGTCCTGAAGATTTGAAGAGTAGACCCGAAGTAAATGAGCTCATGCCATGCTCATGCCAAGATCAGCGTGTCGGGAAATGTTGAGACGAGTGAGGGATGGTGGATTGAACGAGAGTCGGCGCCGATGATGATGATGGTCGTCTTCAAGGGTGGGCGCTCGACAGTTCATTCTCTTCCTCCGACCACCATGCATCTACCGCCTCTCGCTACCTCTTCTGGCCGGTACGGTTCAGTTTCTTCAACATTACACCATGACTGAGTACAAGGTAAGTTCTGAAGATTCAAGCTCGAGTGACATCACGGCTCATTCGCCGCTCCTCTCAATCATGACAGTCTCGTCCATCCGACTTCATCTCCTTGTTCCATCAAACCTCAGAGACTTATATATCTCTCCTCAAAAGCTCTCTCATCCGTTACCATTGCTGCGCCCAGCGCATCGACTACCAAAGACCGCATCGTTGCAATCCTCGTCCTCACCTCGATGCTCGACCTGCCGCCAAGTGCTTCCCTCTCAACATCGCCTCTCGCGCTCAGTGACCTCTTACCTGGCGAGGTGTGCAAGGCAGTCAACCCGGACACGGTTCAGGATCAATGCTGCACAATGTTTGAGGTGTTGCTCGACCTTCAATACGAACATCTCCTACTCTGCACCTGAATATGTCGAGGACCTGAGGTTGGAGTTATCGGCGTTGAGAGGGAGGGCGCATACGAGCACGTTGAACGAGTCGAACGCAGTACGTTAGTCGAATGCAGTACGTTTCACTTCATTTTCTTTCGGTTCGCGCGTTGAGCATCGGGCTAGTGTCTTACGAATCCGCAGTAGGACCCTTCACCACCACGCAGGATCGATGCTTCACCGCCATCAATTCTCCAAGTGTATCCGTCATTCCACCTGTACATCGTGGCCTTATCTCGGTCCCTCTCGAACAGCCCTGGTGCAACGGACGCCGCTGTTTCCGAACGTCCCACAACCGCAGTCTTCACCATTTCCGTTTGCAGTGATAGTCGACCTATTTGGACGCGCATTGGACGCAAGCATGCATCGTTCTGATTCGCTCATCTCCCTCAAACATCGTATTTCGCCCACGATGGGCGTTGACCAATGAGTACCCCCTCGCCGAGTGAGGGGCGAAGCTATCATACATGCGCACGCGGAGCCGAAGGACGAGCGTATGCGGATCGCAACGGTGGTTTCAGAGACCGTGAAGAAGTGAGTAACAACGTTGATCGGGCGCACTGCAGAGATCATTGACGATACATTCCAGCTTTGTGCACCAGCGCGTCGGTTGACTCTCAAGACGTCCACTTCCTACGGTGTTTGAATCGCTGTTATATATGTGTTGAACGTATTGGGCGTTGATAAGTGAGGGTTTCGGTATCGGCCAAAC
Source organism: Steccherinum ochraceum (assembly GCA_004332605.1). Taxonomy (NCBI): domain Eukaryota; kingdom Fungi; phylum Basidiomycota; class Agaricomycetes; order Polyporales; family Steccherinaceae; genus Steccherinum; species Steccherinum ochraceum. Next base: position 3,000 of record RWJN01000348.1, read on the forward strand.
GAGCACGTTGGACATGGTACGTCACCCTTCGGTCTCCTTCAGTCATGCGCTGACTGTTGACTTAGGGTAATCGCGGGGATTTCCATCTTCAAGGCCTGTTCAGCTGCTCCAAGAGGTCCGTCAACGCAGCCCTCAAGGTGCACGGTCTCATTGATACCCTTCTCTGCTAGATAGGATCCACCATATTCGACGACCCTCCCATATCCGCCCCTTCGACCTGGACCTCTCTAAGCTGCTGCCTATGCTAACATCGCCTTACTGGTTCATGTCAATGGGGGGCCTTTTCTTGACCGACGACTTCAGTCCTCGTCTCATCAACGCTCACGTAAACCCGCCATCTATCTCCATTCGAACTCGTAACACTCACTTCTTCCCTCCCTTTATCTTTTCGCAGACGACTTCGCCCAAAATGATCTCCGCATAGTCATGCATGTTCGACTCGGACGCAGCGCCGGAGATCTTCACCAATCCAGTGTCGTTCAAGCTCAACAACTTCAACCACCACCGTCACGCGCGGGACGTTTCTTCCGTCGACCGCACCGTTGCTACACTCCAGGCTCACAGAGACGCAATACAACGGGGTACTGCCATGGTGCGTGCATCAAAGTGGATTTGGCGTTGGAAAGTACAAGTAGCGTGATGGGATTCGCACATCCGTCACAGGAGGTTGGTTCTCGATCAGCTTAGACTACTTAGACTCGCGCAAATGTCAGAGTTGCATCTCTTGAAATAAAATTGTTTAACTCGCGAATGACTACAGATGTTGCTTATACACATCCCAGACAACACGACGGACGGCCGTCCTGAGGAACGCAACATCCGGTTCATGCACCTTACATTGCTTGAAGCGGACTTCGTCGAGCCCCGCCGCTGCCGTGCAAATTTGAGCGAAGAAATTGGCGTCTTTGAGAGCGAGCACTCCGATTTGAGCGAAGTTGCTATGTTCGAAGGAGAGCGTTTTGAGCTTGGGTAACCACAAATCGGAGCCAGAGACGCGTTCGACGATCTGGGCCACGCCATCCTGTTTCGGTCTCTCATACCGACGGAACGTCAACGTCTGCACGTTGGGAATCTGTCGGAAGAGGACTTCCCATGCGACAAGATTCGGCCCCTCCTCGAACTGACAGTGGTCCAGAATGAGCGTCGTGATTCCGAAGCCGCACGTATCCAGCAACGGCGCGAAAATGTCCCGAGTCGTTGTCCATCTGCCCTCCTTGGTACCCGCTATGCAGCCCAAGTCGATGCTGCAGATTGTGGAAGTCCAGTCGGATAATATGATACGGTCCTTGAAGAGAACGAGAGTGTCGGGTGGCTTAGGACCAGGAAGCCTGGCAGCAAGCGGAGGAATGACGCGCGGGATGAGAGGGAATGTAAGGGGGCTGTCATCAGTGAACGACACGTGTATTCTCGTCGATGAGGGTACGAGAACGTCGAGAAACTGGACGACTGCCGCTGGTGCTACTTCAAAGAGCTTCAGCGACTCGAGCTTATGGAGCGTGGCGTGTTTTGCTGACTCTTCGTTCATGGCCTGAGTAATGACGGCGTGCAGTTCCAATCGCTGCAGGGAACGAAGTCCGGAGAGGGCTTGAATCACTTGATGGAGGCTCGTGAGAGGCCCACCGAGCCGCATTTTGATGATGCTGAGCTCCATCAGGGTTGCTGGAAAGCACGTTGTTGACCAACGGATAGCATAGTCGACGATGGTGAGCTTTGTCAAGCCAGAAGCGAACCATCGCAGAACAGATGCAGGAAGACGAACGTGGGGGTGATAGAGATTAGAATATTGAGGTGAGATGAGCTCAAGGTCGGTGAGCAGGGGAAGAAAAGTAGGGACGTGAAGCTCAAGACTCTCGAACGCACTTGGGCTGATCATGAAAGCGATCACGCGTGCGCGGACGAGGTGAGGCAACGCAATGTTGAGAAGAGCATTGGAGTCGTCGTCCTTGAACGTTCGCACATCGATGACGAGTGAAGTCATCACAGAGTGGTCAAGCACCAGCTGGTTTAGTGGATGCCCTGCTTGACCAGGATGTCGAATGCGTAGGACTGTCCAGAGACTCAGAGTGTCCAGCGCGACTTCACGCCAGCGTCGGCAGACCTGCATAGTGTTGATCCATGGATATGGAACCTTCTTCCGTATATAGAATGGCGCATTTTGGTTGTCCAGGATGTCTTTGAGGGACTGAAAGATATGAGCGAGGATCTCAGAAGGAGCGCGGACGGCTGGCTGGGCAGCGTTGCGTTGGGCCAAGAGATCGTGGAGGGAGAGTCCGGCGAAACCCAAGTCCAAAGGCGGATTATGAGCGGTCGAAGGTCTGTAAAACATGCTCAACGACATTTCGAGCGACGAAGAAGATAAACTTACTGTAAAGAGGAGTCCTCAGCCATTTCCAGCAGGTCGAGAGAAGGAAGAAAGGAGGCTTGCTGCTGTTGAGCGCCCAACACACGCTGCTCTTCACCTGCAACCACGACGACGAAGACAGTATATCGACAATATCGAAGCTCTGGCCGCTATGGATGCAACTCGTCTCTCATAAACCTTCGTTGCGTGTGCTCAGTCGACAATGACGACGCCTTTTGCTGCCCCGAGCTTGATACCGCGGTACCGGCCGTCCGTATGTTCTTTTCTCGTCTTCCACACGCCTCCTCTTACACTTTTTATGTCGCTCGACAGACCTTGAACAGGCCTATGAAGTCCTTACCTGTGACTTGTCAAATCAATTGTAGTCATTGACTCGTACACCGTACTGCCATTCATGATCAAACGTCCCTCAAGTCCGCCTCGTCCAACGCACAGGCCGATTTGATGCATGGACCACTCGATGGTGGCCTGGAGATTATGAGTGAGGGGTTGTAGAGATGATAAGTGGGGGATTGAACGAAAGTTCGTAGCGAGGGTTATGGGGGCGCTGTCAAGGTGTGTCCTTACTCTGATACTCACTCGTTCTCGTCTCACCAGTCCTTGAACCGCCGTTCCAGAGCATCACTTCTGTCATTCGGATGTTCCATTTCCATCCTAGAACTTGGGAGCTTGCGGACTCTGCCCACTGTCATTCTCTTTGCCGGTCAAGACTAGGAACGTTTCTTGACCTGCGTACCTGCCACCCGCAGTCGGTACAGCGGTCACTACGTCGTTTTGGATCCCATCATCCTATGATTTCAAGGCCTCAGACAGCGTTCACGCCCAATCATACTGCTAGCAACGGTTTACTTGCGCTTCTTTCGGTGGACGCCTCGATATTACAAGGCCGATCGTCCATCCTGTCTGAATCGAGTCGTTCTGAGCTGTATGCGTTGCTCGCAGCGTAATCTAGTTCCACGTCCTAGCTCTCGACCCTTCGGCTTTCCTCACTCCTCGGAGTCGCGGTTCTTCGAGCTGTCAGCCTCTGTGCCTCGCCAGCCAAGCTCCTCCAGTGCGCGGTGTCGCACATGCGCCACTACTAGCACAGGAGGAGTCACGAGCTTATGTTCTTGTCTCGTTTTCATTCACGGTCAGGTACTGCCACTGCGCTGTCGAGAGGGCAATCTACCAGGCGAACTGTCTGGCTTTCGTCAATGCCGCCAAGTCAGCATGTCTCGTTCACTTCATCGCCATCCACTCTCTGGTTCTGCGCAATGGACATTGAACCTATCCTCTCCGGAGACCCTGTCTCAATCATCCTCCTGCTCCTGCTCCTAAGCCGCTTGTTTTGTTTGCATACCGGAACCCATGCCTTCATGGATGGCTGGCATACTATCTGCAGTGTCTTTTCATCGGTGTCATCTTCTCTCATTCCGTCGGCCTGTGGTCACGTTCACTCGTATTCGCATCAACATTTGCTGAGTGAGCTATTGATGTTCCAAGTCTTGGCAAGCGGACGCGTCGGATCCGAAGTCGTTGGAGATCTCATTTTCTACCCAATCGAGTCGAGAACTTGTCCTACGTGTCCCGCTTTTGCAATGAAGTTCCTCAGTACTTTTCGGTACTGCTCCCGGTTCGAGACTCAGACAAGGACTGAATAGCGAAGGGGACGTATGCGCGATCGTGGCGATGAAATTCCAATCAACACGGTACGTTTTTCATTCTCCCGTCGATCTCTTGAGTCCAGTTGAGTCCTTGCTTTTCGGCCGAACGTGAACACGTGCAAAGATGATGTCAGTATTGAAGTCAAGACGGCGCTCGCCTATCACACCCACCAACGACGACGACCTTCATAAGCACCGATGTCGACAGCGTCGACCACCTCATTTCCTCCTCGCTATCATCGCAAGGATGCTCAAACTCACTCGCGCCGCTCTCAGCCGTCCCAGATTCGCGTCGACGCTGACGCTCTCCGCCGCCGCTATACACACCCTGCCCAAACTCGACTATGCCTATGACGTGCGTCGTTTCTGACTGTATTTCATTCAATAAGCTCATACTTCTCTAGGCTCTCGAACCTCACATCTCGGGTGAGATCATGACTCTGCATCATACGAAGCACCACCAGACGTATGTCAACGGCCTGAACGCGGCGGAGGAGGCGTATGCGAAGACAGAGACCGCGAAGGAGAGGATTCAGTCGCAGGCAGCGTTGAAGTTCAATGGCGGAGGTGCGTGGTATTGCTTCTACTCCAGAGTTGTCGCATCTGAATATTTGTACTCGCGTGTATCAGGACATATCAACCACTCGCTGTTCTGGAAGAACTTGGCACCCACGTCAGAGGGCGGTGGCAAGCTCCAGGATGGTCCGTTGAAGCAGGCCATCGAGCGTGATTTTGGATCACTTGAAGGTACGTTCTTCGTGCTCAAAACGTCTCTATGTATCTCATCGTGTTTCTCAGAACTCAAAAAGCAGCTGAACTCCACCACGGCCGCTATCCAGGGTTCAGGCTGGGGCTGGCTCGGATACAATCAAACAACGAAGAAGCTCGAGGTCATCACCACGTCTAATCAAGACCCGCTTCTTTGTGCGTCTTTTTGCACGTACTCTTGCTCGCCGAACTCACGCTCCTGCTGCAGCGCACACGCCCATCATCGGTATCGACATTTGGGAGCACGCTTTTTACCTCCAGTACAAGAACGTTAAGCCCGACGTGAGTGTTTGGCCCTCTTTGCGACCTACAACGCATCTGATGGCCTCCCCTGCAGTACCTGAATGCCATTTGGAGTGTCGTCAACTTCAACGAGGCAGAGAAGCGTCTTGTTGAGGCGTCCAAGTAAGACGAACCGCAATCTTGCTTCCGACCCACTTTCTATCAACACACATGTATTTGTATTGCATCAATACTATTCCTTTCTACTCTCCTCGTGCTGGTTTGTTCTCGCATGCGAAAAACTTCGTGTTACGTTCCGTTTCCGGGAGTCCGCTCGAAAAAAAAAACGCGACGCGCGTCCATCACGTGCACCATTTTGGAGATCACATGCGACCCTTTCTGGTAGTCACAGTGTGAAGAGCGCCCGACGCTTACCGACAAACCGACTCCCGACGCCCCGACCAACGACTGCCACGACGCCGACGACCCCCCTTACCTCTTCACACTGCGTTCTCCCCTTTCCACCCCGTCCTGGCAAGCACCACGACGTCGTCGCTGCTGGCGATGAAAAATGATACCGCCGAGGCCGCACTTGGGCTCCTCGGGCTCAGTTCTCATGTCGACCTCCGCACACTCCCCAATTCCGTCGTCCCCCTCAAGCGCAAGGCCTCTGTAGTGGTTTTCGAAGAGCCTGTGAGGGAGAGGCTGCCGTCTCCGGTGGTGAGGGCGAAGGAGATGGAGAGGGAACGAGAGAAAGAGGAGAAGATGCGGGGGAAAGAGCGGGAGAACGGCAAGGCCAGAGAGCGGGAAAGGAGTGCGGAGGACGTCAGAGAGAAGGAGAACAGAGTGCGGGACCATCCCCCAGGTCGTGTCGGGCGGGGGAAGGGCAAAGACAAGGCGAAGACCTCCACCACCGCCAACAACGCGGCCACCACCGACGACGATGACGACCTCAACTCCCCCATCCGCTGCATCTGTGAAATCGACGACGACGACGGCCTCTCTATTGCCTGCGACCAGTGTGGACGCTGGGTTCATGCTGCTTGCTTCGGATTCGACTCGAAGCTCACCGTCCCCGAGAACTTCTTCTGCTGGGTCTGTGATCCCCGTCCCGTCGACAAGGTCAAGGCCATCAAGAAGCAGCGCGCCCGCCAGAAGATCTTTGCCCTCCAAGCTCAGGCTCAAGCTCAGGCCCAAGCTCAGACACAGAACGACCCCGACGGCCAGCAACAGCAGCGGAAGGTCTCTCCCGGCGTCGAGCGCAAACCCAGGCGCGCAATCGACGGCAGTGGCTCGAGTACAAAGCGCAAGCGTCGGACCTCTGTCTCCACCCAGCATCTCGTCCACAACGCCGAGGACGAGCAGATCGACATCGACGAGCCCGCTGCCCACGACTACACCCACATCGACGCCGACATCGTCCCCCAGAAGCAGACCCGCGATATGCTCCGGCGCGTGGCGCATTCCTGGCGAGGGGCCACTGCGCTCGACGGCGACGAAGCCACTTCCCCCGTCGTCCTCCCTCCCGAATCCATCCCTGGCCCTTCGTCTCAAACAGCCGTGAAGCCGCTGCCTCCTTCGACATACGGCAATCCTAGGTTATCTCCCCATACAAATCCTTCCGTCCGGCCACCTGCCTACGCCGTCCACACCACTCAGCCCATCCCCTCCGATGGTTATATTGCCCCTTTTACATCGACAGTTTCCCCCTCGTCACAGTATCTGTCAGATCCGTTGAACGCATACGCCCATCTCAGTATACCCAAGCCCTTCGTTCATCTCATTGGCCCGCCACTCGATGTCGCTCTCGATGCCCGCCTCACCGGTCGAGAAACGCGATACGTACGGAACGGTTGTCGACCAAACGCCATTCTCCGACCCCTCGTATGTCCCAGCAAGTCGCATACACCAACTGCGGACCAGGAAGAGACACTTTCCTTCGCCGTCTTTGCGTTGAGGGACTTGAAGGCGAATGAAGAAGTGGTCTTAGGGTGGGAGTGGGATGATGGGAGTGTGATACACCATCTACCGGCGTTGATTGACAGTCCACACCTCTTTGCGTGCGTATCTCCCTACCAGATTATCTACTTACATCTCACCTTCGTCTGCTATCTCTATACAGCCCCTTCCGTCTTCAACAGTACCGCAATCAAATGACCTCCATGCTCCACGCCCTCTCCTCAACCTTCACCACCTGCGCCTGCGGATCCAAGACGAGGGACTGCGCACTGGCGCGTCTCGCCGAGTTTGTTGACGGCACCAACACTTCACATCCACACGCATCCACCACGCCACCGTCAGCATCGGACTTGTCACCTCCGTTCGGCCCTTTGGAGAAGGAGAGAGACAATGCGAGAGTAGATCTGGGTCCGCTGGTTGGGAAGGAGAGAGGGTTCAGGACGAGGGAGAAGGTACCGATGTCTGGTGGGATGAGTGGCGTGGAGATGGTCAGATCAGGCTCCGAGGGAGATGCAGGTCCGTCAAACGTAGGACATGAAGGTGCGTTATTCAGTCAACGTCGTCATTTCTGGGGACGACTCTAAAATATGCCTGTTGAATAGGTCTCGCGTCTTGGAAGAACCTCAAGGACTCGAAGGGCAAAGCGAGGGCGACCGATGAAGATATGGATGTCGATCTCTCCGGTACAGCGCAAGCATCCTCAGCATCACCTCGAAGCGAACGAACGACCTCGAATTCACCATCAACCTCGACCTCCAACGACAGTATTCACGTCCCACCGCGACTACGTAAAGGCTGGATACGAGAACGAGCCCAAGGTCTACGACGAAGCGCGAGCCCGGCTCCCATGTCGGTTGATAGCGACGCTGAAGAGACCGTGAAGACGATGGAGAAGCTGAAGGAGCAGGATACTCGGCCTCAGGAAGACAAAGGTGCGTCGTTGTCCTCTCGTACATCGTTCTTCACTCATTCATCGTATCTCAGACACGCTCGCTATGCCTCCACCGCCGCTTCCACCCACAGTTGTGAACGCTTCCCCGTCCGCCTCGCCAATATCTTCACCACCAACGTCATCAGTCCCCCAACCTGCGCCAGACCATCGTCCTCCAGACGCACCGACGTCTCCTACGACTTCGTTCGCCAACCTCTCCCTCTTATCTCCTGCTGTTGCCGGTCGCCGTTCATCTTACTTTGCAACTGCGCTGAATCCAATGCCATCTCCAGACCCTCCAGCACCACCAGCACCACCAGCGCCGACCCCTCAAACAGAACCTGAGTCGCAGCCTTCGATCGTTCCCGAAGCCGGTCTTCCAGCTCCTCCTCTTCCCGATCCCGGAACACCACCGACGGACGCCATGCAAGTTGACGAACCTGCCAAAGAGCCCTCTCCAGTCGAAGAGTCCGTCCTAGGCGAGCCGTTCGTCCGTCGATCCTCTCCACGACCGTTGTCACCTCCCCCTACCATCTCCATCTCCATCTCTCCACTCTCCATCTCCAACGTGCAGAACATTCCCGTCCGAGATGAAGAACCCGATTTCTCAGATGAGGTGTTGTTCCCCGAAGATCCCTATCCGACGCCATCTCCACCACCACCTCCGAAGGAACCGACGCCGCCACCGCCACCTCCACCGAAGAAGAGGACGACACTGGGATCGTATCTGGCGAGGAAGCGGGAGGCTCAAGCGCTCTCGCCTGCTGTTGCTGCGAAGCCGTTGGCTGGAGACAGCGCGGATGGGAAGGAGAGTGTGGATGCGCAGGAGGTCAAAGCTGTAGAGGAAACGAAGCAAGAGGCCAAGGAGGTCAAGGCGGAGGTCAAGGAAGCGAAGGATGAAAGTGACGTGAAGGACGTCCATGAGCATGATGAAGTGAAGGTCGCGGAGGTGCAGGATACCAAGGATGCGGAAGTTCTGGAGACTAAGGATGCCGAGGTTGCGGAGACGACCGATACTGGAGTGACGGAGGTCATGGATACCGAGGTCCCGGAAGCCAAAGACGTGGAGAAGAGCGATACGCGTGACGCAGAGGACTCGACGAGTGGGCAGAAGCATGTCAACGGTGCTCAGGAAGCTCTACAGACGTCTGAGCCGACGGTCACGGCTATCAGTCCCGAGAGTCCTGAGCCCATGCTTCAGGAGCCATCCGAAGAGAGCAACAAGTCGAGCAACAAGTCGATTGTTTCTCCGTCACCGTCGCTGTCTCCAAATCCGTCTGCCCCAGCCAAATCGGTGCACAACCATCATCTCTCAGCCAAGTCTCACTCACCACCTCCCCCGATTGCATCGTCGTCGTCTAGCTCAACGCCTCCCGAAACTATCAAGCCGTCTGGTCGAATTGAGTTCAGACTTCGCTACCCTCGTTCACCGGCCGCGCCGTCGTTGCCCAGTTCAACGTCTTCCGACATCACTACATCAATTGCCAAAGTTCCGTTTCCATTCAAACCTAAACCTCGTCCATTGGAAGGTCCTTCAGAGCCTACGAGGAAGTCGAGTCCTCCTGCACACGGACCCTGGCGTTTCAGGTCTACGACGGAGGAGAGAACGGACAGGTATAGCAATCGAAGGTACCGGAGTCCACCGACGGAGTCAGTGGAGGATCCAAACAAATCAGCGCGTGATTCGCCATTCCGCTTCCCCTCACCTGCTCACGATCTACCTACTCAGTCTACCGCCTCGACGCCCAGCGCACACGAGCTCACTCGCCAGCAGTCTCAGGAAGACGGCGAGATCTTCAGCCCACCACCTCCGAAAGCACCGCCCTTGGCACCTCGCTCATTCGGTTCTCACTCCGGCACCTCTACACCCGTTCCACGATACCTGCGGGGTATTCCTCCTTCTCCTGCCAGCCGCTCTTACCACCCCCCACCTTCAGGAAACTCACGACCGACACCCAACGCCCCTCGCGCGTTGCGCGCTGTCAGCCATTCCAGTCACCCGCCGCCTCCGTCGTCGTCGTACAACTCGTCCCCGCCGAACAGACCTTCGTTGGGCCCTCCACCGCGTGGACCGTCTGCGGATAGGAATCGGGATTGGGACAGAGAAAGGGGAAGGGACAGAGTGAGGAGCAATACCGGCGGGTGGATGCGATAAGGGTCGGGGTTACTGAGCTTGATGTTCGCGTACGTGCTTGGATGCTGGATGCTTTTGGACCCGACTGCTTGTGTTCAATGTTTTGTTTTCTGTTCTGGTTCGTCGTCGTTCTTCCCAGCGCCGAGTCGCTGTGTGCATGTGCATGTGCTGTTGTTGTTTCATTTGTTCTCATATCATTATTGCGTACATAGGCGTGCTTCTATGACTGTATAATAATACTGTAGCTGCGACGAGCGTATCTTCGTATGGTGGCACGCGTGTATACAAGCTTGAAAGACGTAGAAAGGAGGTCGTGGATCGAGAGGCAGATCAGCAACCAGCGCACAGGGCGCTTGTCACGGTCTGCTCGTCCGTCAGAATTTCAGCCACGCTCTCCTTCCTCATGCGACGCACATTCTGCTGTACGGCTCACAGTGGGATATTTCAGTCGTAGAGCGGTTTACTGGCTACTGCTAGCCAAATCATGGTGAGTAAGTATTCCGCTGACACTTTTGCTAGTGACGAGGCTAAACGGCATCTATAGCTGATTACTCCCTTTCTCCAAGATTCGTTTTGCCGAAATATCTCAATGCGTCTGCGGCGATATCGACCAATGGTTGAGGCTTTGAGCACTTGCTGTGGACCTGCGTGTCACGCTGTCGATACAATCGACATTGCTATCGGCGCATGATGTACGTTGGCAGGACTCGAGGTTGAAATCAAGCGGTTTGAGAATATTCGTACGCCGGTCCTCAGATGCATTCATTTGTGTACTGATATAACTGTGCGCGGGGCTCTTTGAAAATGTCGCGCTCGACGGGATCTTGATATTGGTGAGTCCTAATTTCAGATTGCTGGCGAAATTTATCTTGAATGTGTCTCGCAGACTCGCTCTCACCAGCGAGCTCGTCTTATCACGGTGAAAAGACAGAGCGTCTCGACTCTACGACTCTTGATTACTCTTCGCTCTGCCAAACGATCCGGCTTCTACTTACAACAACCAAGACCAACGACAGACACTAAACCCCGTCAAATCCGGACATATTCCTTCAGAACATCCTCGCCGTTACTGAAGAGGTAGCCACTTTTGTGACGCATTCTGTTCGTTTTCCTCGTAAGTATTTGATAACACCGCATCTTGACGCAAGCTCATCTACTCGCAGTATAGAAATGCAATAGGAATGCATTTCTTTCTTCACCATCCTCGTCATCGCACTGCCTGTCACGCTGAGCGCTGATCATGAACTCCTCCGACTCGTATGCGCGGCGATCCGCTGAATTGACGAGGCTAAATGCTATCTACGGGGCCCAATGACAGCTAATGGCCCAATGCTTCGGTGTTCATATCCCGGGCCTACAATTTTCAAGAATTGCGATGATGTGATTCTGCCATCCTCTGATTCGCGACGTGTATGAACGCAAACTGGTCATTGAAAGCAGGCGATTCAGAGTAAGTCGAACTTGCCGTCACTGTCGCAAATCTTTGTGCTCAAAAATTTACACCGGCGTCATCCAGATTGTCTCTTCGTGGCGTTGCTTCTTACAGGTCACTCTGTTGTAAGGGACTCTATGAGATAACTTCTCTCAAAAGAATAGGAAGCCCCAGCTGTCTCCAGAACCGGTGGCGGTGATGTCAGTCCAGACAAATCCACACTCTGTGGAGGCGAAATCGGCCAGAAAACCTGACATCGATGTCTGACTGAGTGGGACTGGACTCTGGGGAGTCCCTCCTCGACAAAGCGCTATCGCCGTGCTGACGCTTAGAATCGGGCTCTAACTGGAATTCTCTCTACAGCCTCAAGCAGCGCCAAGCCTCGTCGGGCATGGCGGCCCAATCGCAATGACAACCAGCACTGGCAGCAGTGGCCACCCTAGAGATCTGAAGGCCTCAGGCCTTATGGTCGCTCCGCCATGGAACTCTGGCTCCGGTAAGCTACGTATCGAATCCACTCACTTCCCATTTCAATTTTTCTTACGTCGGCTCCGATATCTCGCAGAATTTTTGACGATCTTCTCTTTAGTGCATCATGAAAACTCATGGTTCGTTGCTGGGCCCGCAGATGAGAGTTTCTCCCGTTAATTGGCGGGGAGGGTGAAAATTGTATATAAGGCATACTCATATCCTGCCTGTACTCCAGCTGAGCTCCCACAGGTGCTGGACAGTGAGTTATCACCCAAGTGGTACGCCAGGCTGCAACGCTGACTTCTATATGCAGCCCGTACATATCCCTTTCGGCACTCCACCCACTTCAGTTCACATACCCCCACCACACCGCTCGACCCGTCATGCGTTTCACTACCGTGTTCGCCGCTCTCGTCGCCGTCACATCTTCCACCGCTGCTTTCGCGGTGCCTCTCTCCAACAATTTTGCTCGGAACTTGAACGTTGAGCGGCGTACGTATGCTCGCAGCGATGACGACCTCCCATCTCTCACCGTGCGAAATGTAATTGAGATCCTCAGTGCTCGCGAAACGGGATGGTACGTTCGGTGGCACCGTCTATTTGCGAGCAGGTTCAGCCCTAACTCATGTCGTCTTCTAGGAACGGACTTACGAAGCGGACGAACCCTCCGGCGGGGGCGCCCCCAAATATAGCAGAGATGAAGAAGGCAGCACCTCAGCCACAACCGAAGACGCATTACCTTCAAACCGCACCCCCGGAACCCGGCAAACCTATACAACCACAACAAAACTATGCACCTACAGCACCGTACCTCTCCAAGCCGCCGATTGGGGCTCATGTATATGAAAATGAACCCGAGAAGCCAATGAAGGACTTTGTGCAGACTCCCAGCCCGCTAAGAAACGAGGTCGAGTAGGGAATCTCGTCTCTCTACTGTTTAGCACTGTAGACAGTAAGCACATCTAGATGCCATGCAACTACCTTGAGACTAGCGAACGTCGGACTTGTGGCACTGGTAGCACGAGAACGGAATACGAGACAAGATCTTTTTATATCGCATAACAGCGTGAACGGCTCTACACAGGTGAATATCAATGACATTGGGTGCAACATTCGCGAACAAAGCTTCCGGGGTTTGGTGAGACGACCACAAAGAAACAGCGCGACCAAGCCGTTATTCGCCCCAGAGTCGCATCGGAGAACCTTGCGAGGCTTTGAAGTAAGTGGAAAAGGTACGCTGTAATGGGATCCATAACGACGAAGTGACTACTACATCGATTGCGAGTAGCATATACGCAGGCAAAAGAACCCTCTTGGTCGGCGAAAGGGGTGGCAACAGAAGAGTCCACAGACTTCAAATCAAAGCTTCTGAGCGGGAATGGAAAGCGGAAACGGAAAGCGGAAACGCGGCTCGGATAGGCGGCGGCGATTCTCCAATCACGAAGCCCAGGCTGGTGAGACGAGAACGAGCGAGTATCAGATGAGGACGTACTTTGACCTGTGCTTTTAGCTTCTGCTCGACTCGTCACTCAACGTTCAACGTGATAACTCACCCAGTCCCTCATCTAGTCATCGTCACATCGAACGAAAGGGCCTTGAGGTTGGCTGCTCAGCAGAGACGATACGGCGTACTTTGAGAAAAGTCCGACGAGAGACGAGAGAACCACGAGACTCATAAGGAGATTCATTGAGGACCTGCCATGCACCAAGATATGAGTGATATGAAGCTCGCGGGAGGCGTGGTGACGACGCACGGGACAGCCAGTAGACTTGCTTCGTCAAATCCCTGCGGAAGTTCTCGACCTCAGAGACAGAGCCCGTGTACAACCGTACAGAGGAGCTGGCATGGATGGATACCTCTATCGAGGCTGTAGACCGTTGTACACGCGGGTTCATTGTCATGGCCGTCGCGGTTGCCGGCAAAGAACAAAGGAAGACAGGTGTCCGATGTTCTAGCTCTCCTGCGAATGAGTGCTGAATCTTCGAATAAGGCAAAAAATACGTCTCGTAGAAGTACCTGAATCGCGGGGAGGTCTATAAAAGAACCATATATTGATACAGATGCGAGAACTTCGACATTTCCGGGTACTGCGCTGTTTATGTGGTAGAGAGATCGGGAAACTTGCGACTAACACTGGCGAGCATCATGAACAAGCGATACGCTCTTCGTAGACAATCCCTTCCGAGTCTTAGAGGTGCTTCAAGAAGAACTCAGCAGTGGCCTTGAACGAGCCTTCTTTCCCCGCCTTCACAGCCGGATTCGTCTACGTGACGCATACATCAGCCTACACCGCTCAGAGGCAAACATGACTACAAGGAAGAACGCACCATATCGCCACGCACAGCGAATCCATGCTGACACCCTTCCCAGTGGATCCGTCTATACCCCGGCGAGAACTTCCCATCTTCAAACACAGCGTCGGTCGCAGCTTGGGCTTTGGCGGGGAAGAGAGGGTCGATAGTGCATGAGTGGATGAGTAAGGGCGCGTCGGAGACCACTTTGTATTTCTTTTGACGAACAGGAGTCAGTACTCATAAATAAGACGAGAGTAAAGCCAACAACGTACCTCGAAATCCTCAGGGACCTGCAACAAGGACGGATGCGCAAACACCGTCACACTACTCGTTCCCTCCAACGCCAATTCCATGCCAATTCGCGCGCCGTAGCAATACCCCGTCGTTCCTAACCTGACGTTCCCGTCCGCCTTGAGTGCAGCAACCACACGATCGACGAGAGACTTGGCACGCGCGGGAGGGTGGTTGTTGAAGAACTTGTCGAGCTCAAAAGAAGCTGGGTTGGTGAGGAGGATCTCGGGTGCTGCGTCTGAGTCGAACATGTCTGGCATGACAGTGCGGAGACCGTTGCGGGCGAAGTCGTCTGCCAGGAGCTGGAAGGCGAGAGTGGTGAGTAACGTTGCACATAGATCGAGAGAAAAGATGGTTCACCTGGGCGTTGATAAGACGAGGACCGAATATGTCGGTCAGGAAAATGAGAATCTTGTCTTGATCGTAGTTGGCGGTGGGTGTCGCGACGTAGCAGTCGACGCCGCCGATTTGCTCCCATCTACCTACATTGTCGGGTTGGTTGGTCATTATCATATGAGGCAGCAGCGACGGAGAATGCGTTACCTTCGGCTGTACCTTCATGACGAACGCCTGTATTTGAAACGACGATCGTCAACACTACTACCAGAGGAATAGAAACGGAGACTCACCGGAGATGCAAAGCTCGCAGAGGCTCATGTTGGACAATATAGGCTGGACGCGCTGTGTTGACCTGGTCCATTGAACCTGATCCGCCTTAAATACGACACCGAACCTTTGTATCTCGTGCGCCAACTTCTACGAGCATTATAACTCGATGCAGACTGACAGCTTGAGAGTGAAGTTCGTCAGCGTCATCCATGTCCCCGAGAAACGCGAGAGGATGCATACGCACCGACATTGAGCATATCGATATCCCTTTATACCCATCCATACTCCGTTTCTTCCATCCGTCTGTGACCGACTGCACATTTGCTTTCAGCGATACGTCGAGCTCGACAGCCTTCTTCTGAAGATGGACAGATGGTGCCGTTTGAGTTGGCCTTGAAAAATAGATGGGGGAGGAGGCAGACCGGGCCAGTTCAGTCAATCCAGAGGGAAACATGGGCGAAAGATGCTGATTGGACAGCGTTACTGAGGTGAGTACGATAGGGATGGCCACGAGAAGAGATGTCTGAGAAAATCAGATGGCGGAAGACAGGCTGGAGGATGGCCAAAAGTGAGGCACGCTTCTAACTAGGAGGCGTTATCGAAACATGTGGGATGTCAAACATGAGTGGGCGAGAGTATAAAAGAAGGGATAGCAACATACCTGTAGTCTAGAGCTAGAAATGAGCGTAAAGAAATAGATGGTTTGCGCAAGCGTCGAAGTGGCGTGGCACACGACTCATTTTGACCTGACAAGCTGGATATTCGGGAACTAAATCCACGCTCTTGTTCGTGCTATTGAGTTGTTGGGAGAAGCCGTATGCGCTGTGTCCGTGGTCGTGGTCGTCGCAGCCGATGGCAAAGAGCAAAGAGCACACAGCGTTCAAAGCGCCCGTCTTTCGACTCTCTTGAACGCCGACCACGACCACTCCGTCTTCCACTTTCACTCAAAGTCTGCAAGATTCGTGACCTCGGTATTCACTCACCTTCGTAACCAATCTTGAACGATGTCGCTAACATTTGGGTATCTTCAAGGCCGTTCTACGATGTCGTTTGCTGCGTCCCAGCGAATATCAGCGCTGCAGCGGTCACTCTCAGCATCGCTGACCTTCGGGAGACTGGGCATGCACGCAGAGACTATGATAAGAGGCTATAAACAGGTGAGTAATCAATTGTTCTGGCCCATTGCTGTCATACTGACGGACAGTAAGTTGTAACGCAGCACGCCGACCATATGCACCAGCGACAGAGATGGTTTGGAGCGGTGCAAATTTGGTAGCAGCAGGGTGGTGTCGACGAACAACCTTACGACGTACTGGAGAGGTACCTCTGGCCGCGTCTCTGTGTATACAATCTCATCACTCCGCAGGATTCAATGATAGCTTTTTGCGTTTTCTTCGGCTTGTCCGTAGTCATTTCTTTCTTTGACGTGAATGCATCCAACTCTGGTGCCCACCCTGCGTTTACAGATCTTGAGAGACTCAGACAGAAGAAGCATTGAATTATATACAACAACATTCATCCACATCTTACTCTCAGTTCATGACCGTCGCTCACTCTAGAACCCTTCAACTGCAAGTCTTCCACCGGCATCCGAAATCGAAATCAGCATTGAAATTTTAACCTCGAGATTGGAGGCGTGATCTCTTCCGCGAACGTGCTGGTCACAAAGCAGATCAAAGGGATACATGTCGAGCAACATGCGAACAACACATGAGGCGGCCAGCGCTGTGAGCAACTCGTAGTACAACTACGATGTCGGATGGAGCCTAGGAAGCCTGGCTGGCCCCGACGAGTCCAATGGGGGTGCTGGCCTCGCCGGAGGAGCGACAGTTCCCTGCGCGGGCACCGTCGGCTGCTGCGAGGTCGGTCGGAGGGCTGGAAGCCTTGCTGGTCCCTGCGTAACCGGGACATGTGCCGGTGGTGGCGGCGGCGGCGGTGCTCCCGGCGGCGGCGTGGGAGGCGGTGTTGGCAGCTGTTCCATGCGCTTCTCTGGCAAGTTGTACCTGTAGGGTTCAGTCTGTCAGACTCCGTCTCGAGACCTTCTGCAAAAGCGACGCACCATTGCGAGTCCGTTGCGCGCGCGTCGAGGGTTTCAGTAACATCCCGAGACACGACATAGGAAAGGCCGTCGCCGCGTTGAGTGAGGTGGTTAGACAGTGGAGCGGCGAGCGCAGCAGTCGACGCAAAGGCGGCGAGAACAGCGAAGACGGCGGTCGAACGCATGGTAGGAGGGGCGGTGTGACGGAGGAAGGTGGTCACGGAGTAATCACGGAATATCAAACCAGACAGAAGCTGCAAGAGAGAATGGTCAAGTCAGCTTCAATGAACGCTACAATGTACAATTGAAATTACTGACGTCCAGCCTCTGTGAGCTCAGCTGAGAGACCATAGCAATATCTTGCTTGCTTTATACAAATCCTCAGGACACCCAGGGCCGAACGATTTTGATTGCCACCGTGACCAAGACTCCTCCATCATAAAACTTGCCTCCTCGCCTGAGTTTGCAGAGCACATCGATGCATGTGCCATGTGGAGAGTGATCAAGATACTGTTCGTTCAGATCTCAGATGCGGTGCGGCGAGGCGACATATACAAGTGTCAGCGTCGTCTGCGAATGCCGATGGGTACGAACTTTTGCTCACATCATCAACATTTCATGCCCAGTACTGTCAGGCTCTCTTGCCTTCCGCGGAACAAAAAAGCGACGTCGATATGGATCTGGTTCGCTAGGACACTATTCAGGTCACAAGCACAAAAATCAGCACACGATGTTGGGCCTTACCTTCCCGTCGTACGAAGTCTCGTCCTAGTGATCTCCGGAGGCAATCCGGAGGTGCGCTTGCTACGCCATCTGTCTCGCGCGACGATCTTTTTTTTTGGCATCGAGATAATGCTGATTTGACCAGGCGAGGGCAGTGCATGATCAATCTGAGAGTTCAAAATCAGGACTTTGCGGGGATGGCGACGGCAAAACGATGCTCTGACTGACCCCTGGCTTGAATATATAATGCTACGTCGCCGCTACATGTCAGGAAAGCCGGCTTCCACGAACGCAACGACTAAACAGAGAACGATGGTACGAAAATGCGTCAGCGACACCCACGTCTCCAAGAAACACGAGACGGCTCATACGCACCGGTGACTCAGCTTATTAATCTCCACTATAGCTAACCTAGTCTGATGCAGGTCGCGACCCCTTGGTAGACGCAGGATTTTTTGATCACGTGTAGACACAAACATACCAATACAACGCGTTAAACATCGGTGAATTCGCGCGCCATACAGGCGCTTACACGCGTGTCTCTCTGCGACGTACCGCGTCCCCGTCCTATGTCCTCGGCTGTCGGCGGCGCAGAGCCCTACAAACCCAGCGGGTTTCGCTCTGCCGACGGCCAGAAGCTGCTCAAGAATATCCTCACCGACCGTCTTCCCTATGAACCCCACGACTATCAGCTCGAGGGTGTTGGCACCACACTGGAGAAGCAGGACCTTCTCGCCATCTTACCCACCGGTGCAGGCAAGACCGGGTTTTTCACCATGTATATGATTGCTATGCTTGCTCTGAGCGAGAAGCCCACGCTTTGTGATCCACCTTTGAAGGAGATGCCGAAGGATCCCGTAATGGTGGTGGTTTGCCCAACTCTGGGGCTTGAAGTTGAAACGGTGCGCCCTTCTTTACTTTGTTTCCTTGATCTCTGCTGACATTTTTGTACCGACAGTCGAAGGCCTTTGAGAATCACGGTCTTCGCTCTTTGGTCATCAACAATGAGACTGTCAAGGCCGCACGCGACCGCGGAGATAATATCTGGGCGAGTGCTGTCTCGGGGTACCATATGATCGTCCTTTCACCAGAGATGCTGAATGGAGAGGGTTTTCGCAAGCTCGTGGAGAACCCTTCCTTCGCATCACGTATCTGTGCTCTTGGTGTTGACGAAGTGCACCTTTGTTACACCTGGGCAGGCTTTCGCAAGGACTACGGCCTCATCAACCATACTCGCATGCGCCTCACATCCCACGTCCCCCTCATCCTCATCACAGCAACCCTCCGAGGGGGTGAGCCCACTCGCAAAGTCATCTCGGATTTTGGACTCGTTCCGGGTCGGTTCCATCTCATCCACCGCTCCAACATTCGTCGCAACATACAAGTCATCCTGCGCACACCGTTAGCCGGCATCAATGGCGCGAAGTTCCCGCATCTCGACTGTGTCTTGGAGGAGAGGCGCAAAACTCTTATCTTTGCGCAAACCACTGCCCAGGTCAACCGTATACGCGACTACTTGCACAAAGTTCTCGCTGCGAAGGGGGTCAACGGTTCAAAGCACATGCGCACGTACGCGTCCGTTCTGGACAGCGACACGAACGCGGATACCCTCACGCGGTTTCGCGACGATCCGGATATGCATATCATCATAGCCACCGACGCTCTCATGGTGGGTATTGACTTGCCGAACGTTCAAGACGTTTTCATCATGAACGGTCTGACAGATCTGGATTCCATTCTGCAGAAGATCGGACGTGCTATGCGGAAGCCGATTACTACCACATCCCTCGGGCGCGGTGTCATCTTCGTCACCGAGTCTATGCAGAAGACGGCCAAAGCCATGGTTGACGGTACCTATCAGAAGAAGCGCAAGAAGCAGAAGAATGCTGTGGAGATCGATGCAGCGCTCGCCGAATACATTGCCGCTACCTGCAAGACGGAAGCCCAGGATCGTCTCTATGCGAATCCGGCTGATAAGCCGTGTTCGTGTCGGACCTGCTCTCTGCATCCCTCTCCCTCTCTCACACGTTGCACCTGTAGCGGGTGTGTCCCAGAGCCACAGATGGCTAAGCCGCCTTCCGTCCCTAAGGTTAACCCTATCAAGCAGGGTAAACGGCTCACTCTTGTCATGAAGGCGCATGGTCGCAAGCGCTTTCAAGAGTGGCGCGAGAAGATCTACGACAATGCAGACAGCACAGAGGCCGCGACGGTACCAAAGTTCATGTACCTCCCTGATCACATCATCGACACCTTCCTCGACCGCTTTGCTTTGCTGGAGAACGAGGCAATCTTCCGGGAGATTATCACACCAGTCTTGTACGCTATGCCCCACTACAACAACCTCTACTTCCTCATTGCCCAGCTACGCGGAGAGTTTGCATTTATGAAGGAGGAGAAAGAGCGACTGAAGAAGCTGGAAAAGGCGCAGGCTAGGGCGGCAGCGGCGGGAGAGGTTGTGGAATCAGGTTCAGATGACTCTGGATCCGACTCTTCGCTTGACCTCGAGAGTCAAGACGAAGACGACTATAATGTCGACTTTGTCTCACCACGTCTCCGCGCGATGGACATCTCAGATGATGGCGAGGACTTGAGGTACGATTGTGCTGGTACTTCACTTTTATTGCTTGCTGACTTTGTAAATGTATGCAGGCCAACTGTCCCTCTAGACGGCATGGTTGTTACCAACGCTGGTGGGCCACTGACTCCTCGGCGCGCGAAGCGCAAGTCTGACGTAGATCATGTACCTGGTCTACCGCAGTCTCCTCAGACACGACGCCGCATTCAGGACAAGGAAAATCATGATCTATTGTAATTCTACTCATCGTCGTCACTGTCGTTCTCTGGTCGTAATATGTCTTGCCTTTCGAGTTCGTCTACAAATGTATCCAGACTGTCTAGCTCCTGCTCGCCCGTCGTCATTTCTGCCTCCCAGTCCACTGCCAGTGCCTCTGGCTCAACCACCAGCCCACCGTCCACCATCTCAGTGGTGCCCATTGTTGCCTCGCAAGCCAATGGCATATCTGCTTCATCTTCCTCGGGTTCACTCGGGGGTGGGTCAACTCCGATGTTACGCTTCTTTGGAAGAACATGAACACGGTGGTCGATGCTGTCTTCAATCCACTTCGCTAACTTGCCATTCTCCAGACTTTCGGCTCCCTTGGTGAACGTGTCGAGATTCCGCGGAACTTCTGCCGGCTCGCTGGCATAATGCCGTCCTGCTCGGAACGAGTGTAGATTGGTCTCTTGATATTTTGCAAGGAGTGTCTTGATCTCGACGCGCTCATGAGGCTCCGCGTGGAACCCATGACGTTTTGCCAGACCGAGTCCCAAGCAGAATAGGCTTTTGAGGTCGACGAACCGAGAGAGATTTGGCGACACGACTGTACGCACAAAGTTTGAATCGAAGCTGGTGTCCTTGTGCTGGATTTTGGTCTGGAGTTCACGTATATTCTTCTCCAAACAGAAGTCACCTGCTTGCCATTTTCCTGCCTCGCCAGATGGGTTGACAAGCCAATTGTGCAAGAATAAGTCTTTCGACTGGACTACGGACTCGTATTCAAGCCTGCAGATCGTTTCGAGCAGATACGAGCAGTATTTCGTGTGAGATGAACCAGCGAAATGAAATAGCATCATCTACAGCGAACAGATTCGCTGAGTATTGTGACGTGCTGAGTGAGAAGCAGAGTCTGACCTTCATGGCTTCATAACTACGTCCCGGATCTCCGTCAGCAACTGCGCTGACAAACTCTTGCACGAGCATCGTGTCTCGCATATATGTCATACTATGAGCGAGGCTTTCATCCCCTTCGAATGGAGCAGGTGTTTCGGTGTTGGCTGTCGGCACATTCGGCGACGGCGTGGACTCGGAAGGATTGGGATTGGACTCAGCTGCGTGTCCACTCGACGAAGTTCCTGAACCCTGCTGAGGGAGTGACGAGTTGAGAAGTTCAGACTCAGCGCTCGATGGATCCACCGCTGGAGCCCTCCAAGGCGATGCTGCGGGAATGCCTAGGTCTTGGACACGTCGGCCAGTCTTTACCTGATCAACAGATCGGCGAGAGGTGTAGCGTTCCCAGAGAACATGCGCCTGAGACCTTAACGAGTCTAGGGAAGGCAGACGACCCTCCCGTTTCAGCTGCGTGAAGTGAGCCAAGATGTCATCGGTTTCGAAATGAAGTCTAGATGTATCTCACATGAGTAAAAAGTCCATTATAATGTAGATCATAGATACTTACCTCCAGCAGTCTAGGATCCGCGCGGAAAGGACTGTGAGTGTCAACCATAGGTACGGATAGTAATCGACCTTCTTGAGATTCGACGGAGCCTTCTGGTTGATAGCGTGTGCGCTGTGACCGAGCTTCGATGGATCTTGTGAATGAAGACTGTCCCAGTGCGTCTCGTACGTCAGTGTGAGGTACGTCCAGCCTGTATGCCAGCTTTCCAAGAACGGCTCAACGACATCAAGCTGGCGAAACGGGTCGGTATGCTCGGTTCCGCGCAGAGCTCTCTTGAGCTCAAGAATGCGCTGGAATGTCAGGCCGTCTCCACCCCACCACTGAAGACGACGGCGATAATTGGCAGCATCCTGGCCCGTCTGCCCAATGAAGTCCAGCATGGCCGCTTTGAGATCGGTTGCCTTGTTCTCGTTCTTGTCGTTACAAGACAGGTTGTAGATGGGAGTCTTGTAAGTGCGGGGAAGCGGAATCTTGGCACCTTCTCCAGGCGAGCGGAACAGCTTGGCGACTTCACCACGGTAAATAGAGAGCTCCGGGACATGATCCACGAGCACTTGAAGCCATTGAAGTGTCATGACGTTCGCGTGATGCTTATGGTCAATGAGCTGCATGAGCTTCTGCGTTGTCATTGACATCCGATGACCTTTCGCAACCTCAGCAAGCTTGAGATCTACGTCAACAGCGCGAGGGTCTACAGGCGTATCGAGGGGTGACGGTGCAACATATGCCGTCAGACCAGTTTGCATGTAGTGTGTCCGCCCGATCCTAGTCTCCTGTCGACGAACATAGGCCTGGATGTTGTCGAGTCGTCCGAAAAGCGCAACAAGATACTCAAGCTCCATCCGTCGGATAAACTGAGCGTCGAGAATAGCGAGACGTTTGAGAGTGGCCACCGTGGTATTCCAGGACGGTGTATGGGATACCCGACTGCTGTACCGGTATAGAAGCTGCTGTGCACCGCAAGCGAAGTAAAGAATTCCGCGCGTCGCAGGCAGAAGTCTGCTGTACGGTGTCCGACAGTACGCCAGGTTGCTGAGGACCTCGGTGACAGTCTAAGTACAATGCAGAACCATCAGTAACTATCATGATCGTAACGGCGCAGCTGTACTAGTAAGTACGCACATATTCAACTGGACGCCACTCCTTGCCGCTTGGCGGAGTTGCCAGACGAGACAACAGCTCGTAAGTCAACGGCGAATGTCTACGGAAGATAGCCGTAGTCTTGTCCATCGTCAGGAAACCGACATCCTCCCAGCTGAGATGCCTTCGACCTCCTGATCGAGAAGCTAAGAGTGACCCGTGCAACCCGCTCTCGCCTTTCACGGCGTTCCGCATCTCAAGGACGATCTGCTCCGAGACTAGCTCGACAGCCCTTGAAGTGAGACCGGGACGTGCACGTTTGAGTGAAGAAGCGGGGGTCGGCGAAATGGAATACATGTCCGGGGAGAACCTTTCCATTGGGCGGCCGAATGGATGTTTCAAAACAAGGTCGAAGATAGTGACCATGGGGTGTAAGCAGTCACCGGTTAGAAGGTGAGAGACCACTCCGCGATGCTTCGGTGACATCTTGATCCTGTGCTTGTCGTCATCTTTGAAGCGCAAGAGGTGGTAGAGGAACTCGCTAGTTGTCCAATCGAGCTTGTCGAAGAACACCAGAACCTCCTCGAGTTTGTCCAAATCTGGCAGCTTCTTGGGATCAGAAGCTACTGGAGCTGCAAAAGAGGCGACATATTTAGTGGGTGAAGAGGGTGCCGATGCGACAGGTGAGTTAGGGGGGATGAACGAGCTTGCCAAAGGCAAAGGTGTGCTGGGCGGGAGTGCTGCAGGGCTTGAAGCAACACGAAATCTTGATTGTTGCGCTGTAAACTGAAGACGGTTCGTCTCAACGAACTTCAGTCGTCTGTCGGACATGAGGGAATGAAGAAGGT
Organism: Steccherinum ochraceum; assembly: GCA_004332605.1. Classification (NCBI taxonomy): domain Eukaryota; kingdom Fungi; phylum Basidiomycota; class Agaricomycetes; order Polyporales; family Steccherinaceae; genus Steccherinum; species Steccherinum ochraceum. The sequence goes on from RWJN01000348.1 coordinate 27,041, forward strand.
GTCATAGTTGCTATTATTACTGAGACGGATGAGGGAGAATACAGAGGGCGGGCGTACTCGTCGCTGCTTTATTGAGAGAGGGGCGCTGACAAAGCGTCGGGTAGAGTGAATATTACCGTGTAAGGCGAACCTTCCTAATCTGGAAGAATTCCCTTACTAGGCAGGTAAATCCTGCGCCTACCAAGGGGACGCGTCTCGCTGCAGACTATACACAGTAGGATCGAATGTCATCCGTAGTCGTGTATAGTTAGCAACGGAGACTATAGCTAACCACACTCCTTCTCTTCTATTCCTCTGTGACCGACTGCATGGTTGTGTTAACGATTCGTCGCGCACGACGGCCGCGCATTCTTCAAGAAATAGACTAACGGTGCCGTCCGAGGTAACGGCCGGACCAGTCCAATCAGGCCAAAAGAGAGGAAGAGTCGGAAGACGACGGTCAGTTGAAGTACTGTGGCAATCAGATGCCACGGAGGCAGGCGTCTGAGTTGGTCAAATGGCAAGTCGATGGCTTGCAACGCGTCCACTGGGGGAAAAGCCCACAAGAGGAGCTCGATCACGGCCTGTCGAGTACCACAAATGAGTGGGATCACAGTGAGAGGATGAAGAGAGAGATGGAAACGCACTAGTAGCCAGACCGACAGGATAACTTCAAGTCACTGAGCCATATTATCCTCATCTATTCGAGGTGCATATGACCGCCTTGCTACATCGTTGTCCGTCAGCATGGCAGCCACGAGCAAAAGAAAGATGCCACACACCTCATCACAGTGTCTCAACCTTGCCCCTTTCTCGGCCCGTACACTTCTAAAAGCATGCACGCAAACGTCTACGTCGCTGGAACTAGTTCACAGCCTACTCTGTCCAGGAACGGCCTTCAAAGTACCCCAGCATTGGCGACATGGTTGAGCGAAGACGAGGGCCAACATTTGAGTTCTTGAAGGAAGTGGAGCGAGTCGGAGCGACGTGTTTATCCGATTTGAGGGAGATGGTCGTGGTCGTTGAAGTTCAAGAGCGTCGTATCACGAGCGCCCGGTACGCGCCTTGGTACCGAGCTATGATCACGACCTCGGATTCGGTGTGCAATGGTATGCCGAGCACTCAAATAAAGTGCCACGGCGCGATTGTAGCTTTGGCCACCGGATACTTGAGTTTACTCTCAAACTGAGTGGCATGTTTGACGGCTTCGAACATTTCTGAGTACCTTACCCTGCGGTCTGCCTCCTCGTCGTTGGTCGTATGAGACGTGCTGCCCCGCGGACTTCCAAAAGAGTAGAGACAATCGTCGAACACCTCAGCTCGAGCAACATCTTCCGGACTAAACACGTTCATTTGAGGCATACCGAATGCTACATCTTCTATCACAGATCTTGAGAGACTCGGATCAGAGCAATTTCTATCACACGACCATCCATACCACAATCATGGTACAACCCTCTCGAGTGTTTCAAAGATGTTTGAGCAAGAACTCCGCCGTGGCCTTGAACGATCCCTCTTTCCCTGCTTTCACCGCCGGATTCGTCTGGACCGCATACACGTCAGCTTCAATCACTCGTATGAGTCTAATAAGATCCAAATACTCACCAGATCGCCACGCACACCAAAGCCATGCTGGCACCCTTCCCAATGCATGCGTTCATACCCCGGCGCGAATTTTCCATCTCCAAGAATCGCATCGGCTGCAGCTTGCGCTTCCGCAGGGAAGAGGTGGTCGACCGTGCACGAATGGATGAGCAGCGGCGCGTGCGAGACCGCTTTGTACCTCTACCGAAAGGATGACAAGTCAGCACGTCACCAACAACGAAAGATCAGCAGCAAAACCATACCTCAAAATCCACGGGGACTTGCAACAACGACGGATGCGCTATCACCGTGACGCTACTCGTGCCATCCAACGCCAAGTCCACGCCGACGCGTGCGCCGTAGCAGTACCCCGTCGTTCCAATCTTCTTCACGTCTCCGTCCGCCTTGAGTGCAGCGATGACGCGATCCACGAGGAACTTGGCCCGCGCCGGGGGATGGTTATTAAAGAACCCATCGAGGTCAAACGCAGCAGGGTTGGTGAGCAGAATCTCCGGAGCTGCGTCGGAGTCGAAGAGATCGGGCATGATGGTGCGGAAACCGTTCCGAGCAAAGTCGTCTGCCAAGAGCTGGATAAACGGAGGTGGATGAATATTATGCCCTGCTGTCGAATGTAGACATGCTGTACCTGAGCGTTGATGAGACGAGGACCAAAGACGTCGCTGAGGTAGATCAGGACCTTGCTCTTGTCGTAGTCGGTGGTCGGTGTCGCGACGTAGCAGTCGACTCCGTTGATTTTCTCCCATTTGCCTGCGTGTCCGAGTGAGTCTCATCATGCGCCACGAAGTAAAAGCAGCAGGTAACGCGCTACCTTCGGCAGTACCCTCGTGACGGACTCCTGCATGGCGATGAACGTCGTCAATACCACAGAGAGATGCAAATAATGAAGAGACAAAAAACTCACCAGTGATGCAAAGTTCGCAGAGGCTCATATTTGCTGAGTCGTAGTAAAGCTGTTCAGTGAGCTGTTCCAATGAACACACTCCAGCTTAAATACCTTCTCATAAGTTCGACCAGACGGACATACACTGCATGCCATCGTCTGCCAGAATGGCGAACTGGATGGCAGAACGACAACCTTGGGAACCCGTCAGTGAGATCCACGTCCCCGAGAAACGCGAGCGCGGTTCGTACGCACTGGCAATGTAGCTTATCAACCCTCCATCCCACTTATTCATCCCTCCTCCTCCTGCCGCCTGTGACCGCCGCAACGTTCATGGCTGAAAACTCGACGCGTACGACAGTGTTGTTCGACAAGTTGGCCTGCGGGTGTCGCATTGTGAGGTGGGAATGTCGGGCTGAACTTTGAAGGCAGCGGATGACTAGGCCGGTACAGTCAGCAAAAAGAGCCAGAGAGATGGGAGAAACCATTGTACCATGACTAGGCGGTGTTATTGAGAGGACCGGATTATGAACGGCTACAGGGAAAGAGGCGTCTGAGGAGACGGTTTGGCAGATCGACTTCCCCGAGTACAAGCAGAGTGAAGTCTGACTGATGAGGTTTTTGCCAAACGCTGTCAGAACATAAGCAAAAAGACATGATATGAGAGATGAAAACGTACTGGGAGTGCAGCTGAGTGGATTCTGGAGCCTCCTTCTCCTCCTGAGGAACAGCTGAACTTCGCAAGGAGATGGACACGCGACCATGTTTGACGAAGCGTTGGGGCGTTCATAGACCGAGACCACGCGTCCATTGAGCATCTATACGGAGAGAGTCCTTGGTTTGAAGGCGAGTAGGAACGATTGACTCTGGAAGAGCTCAAAGGCTGCCCTAAGCAGCATCTTTGACGTCGTGGTTGGCGGCATAGAGCATGGACCACAAGGCGCCCGTCCTCCGCCTTTCTGAACCACGACCACCGCCACCATGCTCGAGCTCATCTTTCACACTGCACTGGGCACACGCAACTTCACATTCGTTCCTCACCTCAATCTGTATATCTGATTTCAAGAGCCCTCAGTCTTTCGTCTGGATAGCCATTCGGCCGTTATCGACCCTGGCATTGTCCTCTTCACAAGACCGACTCTCAAATCGTATAATTTGTATCGCCAGACAAGCGTTGCATGCCAAGCTCGGAGAATCTGCAGTGAAGAACGATGAGAAAGCGAGAGGTTGGATTTTGAAAGTGAGTTACGGTTATACAGCACTTTACTCGACGTACATGCTGATTCGCGTGCGCTATAGACTTAGGCTCAGCACTGATCTCGCGGTTTTCGGAGGACCTGCGTCACCATGCTCGCGAGTTACCAGACAGCAAGATTTCACTCGTTGTCTTACTATCGGAGGCCTGTAAAAGAGGGAAGAAATTTCGATGAGACGTCTGAGCTGGAGAGGGCTGTCGTGACGACTGGTGTGTACCGTTATACAGAGCTGTATGTAGCCTTTCATACTGACTTTCAATTATTTAATTCTATGATCTCCGTTCGCATAGCTTTGATGAGCCCTGATCACGAACAGTAAACATGCCTTATACTTCTGCTCGCGTACCCAGACACGGTACTACCTGCCCTCAGCCACGTTGCCGTGGCAGCTCATGGTTTTAAGCAGTGAGTCCGTCCTTCTACCTCTTTCCTTCGACATCATCTTGACCGTCATCACCTTTGCTGTTAGTCTAATCCGGCTTCTCCTCCACGTATACGCCTAAAGACACACAACAGCGTACGCGGAATCAAACTCAGAGCGAGACTCGTGCGCAGGATATCAAGTGACGCCACAATTGCTCGTGCCCCCTCACTTGATAATTCAGTTAGTGCCTCTACTTCTCTTCTTCGCTCGCATTGGCTTTTGCGCCGTCGTTCTGAGTGCACCTGATCCCGTCCTCAAAAGACGCGGAACTGTGCTCTAGTGCTGTCTAAGGGCTAGCAGCTTACGACCTTCTCTCTACAGCCGGTGGTGTCTTCACCATGTCCGCCTCGCCAACAGCCGCCCTCATCCAGGAAATCGACGACGAAATCCTCGAGCTTCGTCGGTCCATCTTCGCCCGTCTGGAACGCCGAAGCGCACTCCTCCCAGCAACCCGTCTTCCCCCCGAGATCTTATCAGCCATATTCCATCTATACGTTCACTCCTTCCACGGCATGCCCTTTCGTACCGTCAACGACGTCTCCCCGTTTACATGGGTCGCTGGCGTCACTCATACCTGTCGGTCATGGCGACATGTTGCGCTCGGTACGCCTACGCTCTGGACGCATATTCCCGTGAGGCGATGCAAGCCCGAGATGATCATGGAATTCCTGGACCGGTCGTGTAACGCTTCGCTGGTGGTAGACATCAGGAGCTCGCCGGTTTACAAGCTGGTCGATCAAAGACGACTCCGTACGCTGCAACCGGCATTCAGTCGAATTGAGATGCTGAACCTCCAGCTGAAGGAGGAGGAATATTGCGACCTTTTCTATCGGCTTCCTGAACCCGCCACAAATTCATTGCGGTCTTTGAGGCTGTCCGGAGAAACTGTTCTGTCTTTCTTCGAGGCTACCCTTCTCCCCCACCACGTCATAACCACCCTCGAGCACCTCGAGATATGCGGCTACGGGGTCGATTGGAGGCTACCAGACCTCTTTCCCAAGACGTTGACGCGGCTCTCTATCTGCGAGAGCGGAGGCTATCAGCCGTCCGTCATCGCACGGGGCGTTTCCGGTCTTGTCGCGCTGCGGGAGCTTGAGCTGCAGCGGGTCCTGCTACCGGATGATCCAACGACTTTCGGCTCCGTGGAAAAGAAAGTGCACCTACCGTATATGGCGGACGTGACTCTACGTGATTATGGACTGCTTTCTGCTTTTCATCTACTGGGTCACTTCCAGCTTCCCCCACGCCACCATGTGAAGCTGAACGATTTGCATACGGGTCCCGAAGAGCTCAAGGCGAAGCTTCTTGCGCTGAAGACGCTTGTTTCAGACGTATTCGCCTCACAAGGTCCCATATGTCGCATTTCCTTGAATCTAAATTGCGGAGAGCTCTCCTTTCAGGGTGCAGATGCACAAACTGGGGCCATACAGATGCTCGAATTCAAGTTTGACTGCCGGGAGATTAGAGGAGGCCCGTTCTTGGATATATTCTCGGCGATATGTGCTTCGCTGAAGGTGTATAGCGTTTATGACATCCATCTCACGCTCGGAGGACCGGACGCTGCCCTCGACCCGACTCATATCGAGCTATTGCTGCAAACTCTGCAGCCTATGCGCGACGTACACACACTCTCCATTTCCAACGCCCCTGGTCAAACGCAAGACACTCCACTCAACGCCACGCTGATGGCCATTCTAGGTCGTCAGCTCCAAGACGGCGCGTACCTTCTTCCTAACCTGAGAAGATTGGTACTCGGTCACCTCGACGTTCACGCTCCCGCTGGCTCGGGACGAGCTGTAGACGTCGATGTTGGGTCGGGAGAGCTGCTGCAGGATCTTCGTGAAGTCTTGGAGACTCGACGTCGAGCAGGGTTTGATTTGGAAGTAATGTCGTACAGCACGTAGTCTATCTTGATATATTCAATGTTGAACGTACTCGAATGCTGAATACTATCAGATATCACTGAGAACCTCAATCGAGTGGCGACGCCACAGTAGAATTGATAAGCTCGACATTCTCGCAACTCTTGCGAAACCCCTCAATATCCTCCTCGAACAAGAAACGCGACGAAAGTTCCACTGATAAATCTCTCAAACCAAAACCTGCGCGTTGACGGACCTGCAAGGCTGATTGCAGCCCATCGATGAACACCGTGTCGATGTACTCCGGGTCCTCTGGATGCTTCTCGGAACACCACCTTGGCCTGGGTGCTCGGAAGAAGACTTCCCCGATCACCAAACGTCTGAGGTTCGGCATCAGGAATGTACCACCACCAGTGCGATGGCTAAGGATACTGGCCAGTATAGTACCGTCCGCAGAGTAAGGGTGATTCAGTTTATCAATGGCAGTGATTGTGAGCGTTCGGATTGAGTGCATGCTTTCCAGGATGCGAAAGAAGGTTGTCAAAAATGCCGAATTGGGCGGATGTCCGTGGGATGGGAGATTGAGCTCAACGTCTACCACGTTGGATACCGAGAACGACGGGCAGAACGCTGCGAATAGCTCAACAGCGGCCCAGGTTGTTCGTCGTTGGATTCTACAGAGCATTTGACGTTCTTGAGACTGCGTATGCGTGCAGTGTATGGAGAGCTCTCCTCGATCCATGCACATCCGAAAGCGACTTATGGGCAATTGAAAATCAACTGCGCGAGGAAGGAGAGCTTTTGGACACGAGAAAGCTTTCTTCGAGACCCGAGAAGCAAGCGTGTGATGCGAGGATCTCCAGCTTGTACAGCGACGGCAGTCCGAAATGGCTGAGAAAGTAGTACGCAGGGGTGGTGGCACTGCATTCGTGTAAGGAAATGACAGCTAGGGACGGAAGGAGTACTTTGCTCAATACTGGAGGGAGCACCGCGGCAATGTCGAAGGGTTCAATGACGTCCTCCAGACGGAGCTCTTGAAGCTCGATGAGAGTCGATATGACTTCCACCACATCCGAAATCGGCGCAGATTTATTACGCATGCCCGCGACGATGAGGCGAGTCAAAGATTTGGGGAAGAACCGAGAATTCCACCTGACGATGTAATTGTATACATTGAGATGCAGGAGAGAGGATAGGGTGTGGTGGGGAATCATGGTCTTGTCGGCGAGGGGAAATCGTGAGAACTCGTCCTCCTCCTCAAGATCTGGGAGTCCCAAAATGAGCGAGCGTAGGGAATTTGATCCATTTACCGGCTCCTGAGGGAAAAGAGAACTATATTGATAGTACGGCAATTGGACCCTCAGAGAACCGATGCGGCTGAAGACCTTTTGAAGGGATGTAAGGCGAGCGACGGGTACATCGTGCGAGTATTCCATCTCCTGTGCGGTATCGACAGTGAGCGACGCTGCTGCCGACCTTTTCGCGAACGCCTCAACGACTTGGACACCGCAGTAAGCGATGGGTACGGTCGTCCAGAGCACGGGCGTGCTAAGTGCGACTTCTCGCCAATAATGACAAGTATGGGTTATGCCGGGGATCCACTCGAAAGGGGATTGAGCCTCTGTGAAAAGGAAGAGTGGTCTATGTATGGATGCCACGTAGAGCTGGAAGACGACAGCGAGAATTTCCGGTGGATAGCGATATGCGGGGAAGAGCGCATTTCGGCGTCGCGATAAAGTGAGAGCAGCATGTCGGTGTTCTTGAATGTCGCGGTCGAGTTGTTCGGCGATACTAGCCGTAGACGAGGTAGTAGTCATGGGAAAGGTTGGGTCCAATACGTGGAGCGACAGTGGCCTAAGACACATGTCAGCTACTTGTTGCATAATCAGCCAATACGAATAGCTCCTCACCGTCTCCTTGATAAAGGTCAGCTTCGAGTACACTTTATGGCCGAGAAACCGCAACAAGAGTCAGTGGGAAAAGAGCAGAAAACGACTTCACTGTCGTGCGTTCTGAGACGCGAAGAGCGCATGGTCAAAGGCAGGCTGCAACGTGGCTTTGCGTATGCGAGCAACGCGATTTGCCAACGTGATGACTCCCGTAATCTCGCAGTCAAACTTTAACAGGCAAGAAAATGTGAAGAAAATGATATTGGGGAGGACGACGTAGAGGTAATGGTACAAGAGAGAAGTAAAGCTTCACAAGAATACGTACCTCTGGTGGTCATCTCCATACATCCTCTCATCCGCATCGTCTCCGTCTATAGACCTCCAGATCTTGAAGAAAAGGGCCAGCGGATGCTGTATCAAGAACTAGTCCGCAGTAAGAATGACGGAGAAGTGCATGAGCCGAAGATCGTGATTGCAAGGAGGTTGCCAAAGGGATATGCTCTCATAACAGGCCGAGCAGAGTATTTCGGATGAGCTCAGGTGCCGCGAAGAAGACCAGCTTGTATCGCATCCTCGTCTCGAGCTTTAGGTAGACATTGAACACGCATTGGGCGAGGTGACGTACATGGATGTGAGACTGATGGTACGCACATTTAACAATGTCTCTTTAACCCCTACATCCAGACCGCTCAGCATTCTCATGACCGACTGATCTGCAGATGCGCAAAATAGGAGCGCAGCTTCAGCCATTGTGACGGATTTCTACAAAACCGAGTCGACGATCCATCAGCACGGTAATTCACGAGCAAAAGAGGTATACGACTCACCTACGGCACGCTTTCATGTTACGCCCTTCTCGCTCTAATCATCTCCATGGGTGTCGGAGCACATATGACTGAAGAGGTGGTCTGGTTGTTTGTATCTGAGGCTTTGGATATGCGACTGCGAATATCTGAAAGGGGCGAGGCGGGGCGTCCAAGATGCACGAAATGAGTGTCGTGAGGACAGAAGACGAAGACAACAGCGTACCAACAACCAGGTTTGCGACAGCAAGGGCGTAAAAATCCCTCGACCAGGTATAAGACATAGAGTAGAAGATGGGCGGTGTGACGAGGACCGTTATACTCGTCGTCCCCGTCATTGTGGTCGCCGTTGAGGAGGATCACGCGCCAGACGCCCGCTCTTCAACCGCTACTACCACCGTCTACTACCACGACACTTTCACAAAAAATTGGAACACAAGTCTTGGTTACGGTGAGCAGATCTCTCTCACAACATCTGTTCTGTCATAACCTGCTTACACGTCAGATAATCGGCACACAGAGTAGACTGAGAGCTGTAGCTATAGTCTAGGTCCAGGGCAATATCGCATCATGTCTTCCTTGTCATCGGCCACTCTCATACAACAACTTGACGATGAAATCCTCACCCAACGTCGCACTACCTCGAAGCTATCGCGACGCCGAAATACACTTCTTCCCGCCTGTCGCCTTCCGCCGGAGATCCTCGCCCTCATCTTCCAGCTCTACATAACCTCCGTGCATGGCGCCCTTTCTCGTACCACCGAAGCCCAAGCCCCCTTCGAGTGGATCGCTGGTGTGACCCACACCTGTCAGTATTGGCGTGAGGTCGCTCTCAGTACCCCAATGCTATGGACATTCGTAACCGTCGCCCACTGCCGCCCTGAACTCATCGAAGCGTTCGTACAGAGGTCTAAAGCAGCCCCACTGGTCGTTGATGCTGCGGTAGGCTTGAAGCATATGCCTGATGCGCTCTCCGCCCGCCTTTCTTTGCTGCATCGAGTCTTCGACCGCATCGAAAGGTTGCGGGTGGAATTGCCGTGCGCACTCTACGGCGATCTCTTCCCTCAAATTCCCGCCAGCACCCCAAGCTCGCTGCTGCAGTTGTTTCTCGGTCTTCCCGGGATGGACGAGGATATTCGAGAACAGTCGCGATTTCCTCTCGTAGAAAACGTGCTTGTCCCACCACATACAATATCTTCTCTACAACACCTCGATGCCTACAACTACGCCGTCAAATGGGATTCCTGCGGGTTTCCTACGACCCTGACCAGCCTCTCTATCGATACCCTGATATTCGCACCGATGACTCGTGTGGTCAAGATCATCTCAAACCTTGTTGCTTTGCAGGAGCTC